>APFE031512901.1:49589-76229 GCA_000404065.3 Pinus taeda
ACTATCATCTTAAAATTACCTTATATATATTTATATAAAAAAGTAAGGTCTTCAATTTAACCAATTCCCATTTAAATTACAATTTTTAATTATTAAATGATACCTTTTTAACTAACTATTAACTTAAACACCATCTAAAATTATTTCATTTATATATTTTAAGGTATGGTCACCGATGATAACTAACTTCCTTTAAATTATCAAAATAACTTTTTGACTCTGGTCCCTAAGTCAAAATTAGCTGTTGGGCAAGATAGTCGTTGGAGGCTCTGCTCAGACTATTTAACATGCAAAACTGGATTTGTTTCTTCAACTTGTCCTGAGGATGAACCACACTGGTTGGTTCAAAACGCGTCGACAAAGGCCTTTCTATATGTGATTTACATTGAAGTTCTACTTATAACTAAATGCGTAATGCAGTTGCAAAAGTCTTGGCAAATGAAAATGCTAGGATGTTACCATTGAGGGAAAATTTTACTATTGAAATTTTGTCTAAACCATCTATCCCAGAAAATATCACTAATTTACTTGTTTTTAACGATGATCAACAAATACTCCATTTTATGGCCAACGCTGAAGTATTTCAAGACGTAGTAATAGATGAGGAAGAGAATGAGCAAATTTTGCAGGATGAAACTAGTACAAGCAAAGGCAACCTCATCCCCAAGAGTGTGGTATCAATGGAAAATATATATGACCTGTAGGGTCGTTTCTAGGGACCTGTGAAAGCTAAGACCCACAACTCTACATTGTCGCATGAGCAGATCAATTTGGGAACAAAAAAAGATCTAAAGTATGTGAATCTTGGCACTCGCTATACACCACAAGAGAGACAATATTTCATCCACCTATTCAAGCTATACCGTGATGTATTCACGTGGATGTATGATGACCTCAAGACATATGACACATGAATAATCCAGCATGTGATACCAATCAAGGAAGGGGCCAAGCCTTTTTAGCATAAATTAAGGAAAGTTCATCCAACACTTGAGCCCCTCATACAAAAGGAATTAAGAAAATTGTTGGATGCTCAGATCATTTACAAGGTGCGACATTTGACGTGGGTGTCTAACTTAGTCCCTGTAAGGAAGAAGTCTAGGGAGATATGCCTGTGCATAGATTTCTGAAATCTCAACCGTGCCTCGAACACTGACAATTACCCAGTGCTGTCCATGGAACACATATTGAAAAAATATCTGGGCATAAATGTTTTCTTTGTTAGATGGTTTCTTGGGCTACAACTAGGTTCGGGTAGCAGATCCTGACAGGCTAAAGACTACATTCTGTACCAAGTGGGGTATGTTCATGTTTCGCTGAATTCCATTTGGGATGGTTAACGCAAGTGCAACATTTCAATGTGAAATGAACATCGCCATCCTAGAATTATTCGACAGAGCATAGTGGCCTACCTCGATGACATAACAATGTTTTCCAAATAATGGTTAGGCCACCTACGACACCTTAAGAAAATTTTCGAGTGATGCTAAAAATAGAGGATATCCTTGAATACCAAGAAGAGTATCTTTGCAATTTCTTAGGGTAACCTCCTTGGACATATTATTGGTAAAAGTGGGATCATGGCAGATCCAGATCAGGTTAAGACCATCACGCAGACTCCACACCCAGTGAACAAGAAAGATATGCAATCTTTCTAGGGGAAGATCAACTTCCTAAAAAAGTTCATCTTTGACTATGCTCAGATCATCAAATCCGTATGAGAGATGATAAAGAAGGACACAATCTATAAATGGGATAAAAGGGGGACATACATGTTCACCTTGTACAACTTAGACTTTAGCAAAGACTTCTTTCTCTACACTTTCGCTTCCGACACTTCTCTTGCTGTTGTGCTCATTCAAAAGGACAAATTGAACAACATACAACCTATCTCCTTCATGAGTGTGAGCCTGAAAGGACAAGAAATCAACTACCCCGTCATGGAAAAAAGGCCTATGTAGTAAAAGCACTTCAGACCCTATTTGCTAAAAATCTAATTTATCATCTTTGTTCCACACCCAGCAGTTAGATCACTGCTTGTTCAGCAAGAGTTCAGTGAGAGAAGAGTGAACTGGATGACCAAATTACAAGAATACGATCTTGACATCAAACTAGTTCACACCATCAAGGGTCATGGTCTTTGCAAGTTAGCAGCAGAAGCAGTCAACACACAAGAGGAAGAAGAAGAGCTCATAGGTTGGGAGAAAGAAATAGAAATGTACAATGTTGAGCAAGCCTCTCTCACTCTAGTTGGAAAATCTTAGTACATAGATGCGCACCAATACCTTGAGCATGGCATTGTGCCCTCTCACTTTTCTATGCGGCAGAAGAGGGAACTATGACTCAAAGAATTATCATATTAGATGGTGAATGGGGTGCCATACAGAAAGCACCACAATGGGATATTGCTCAGGTGTCTAGAGACATAGGATTCAGACAAGTTTTTACATGATCTCCACGATGGACCATCCAAGGGACACTTCACAGGAAACACCACTATATTTTGACTGCGACAAATTATTTCACGCAGTGGACAGAGGCAGTTCTTCTAAAACAAGTGAATGACCAGGAAGTGTCCAACTTTTGGCAACAAAATATCATTTCCAGGTTTGACGTTCCTATGTCACTTATTTTTGACAATGCGACGTACTTTTATTCGTTAAAGCTTTATGATTTTACATTGGAAAATAGTATTGCCTTGAGAAATTATACTAACTACTATCCACAGGGGAATGGTCTTGCTGAATCCACAAATAAGAACCTCATTCATATCATAAAAAATACCATTTTCCCTAAGCAACAAAACTGGCACTACGCTCTAGTGAATGATTTATGGGTAGACCAAGTCACACCTAAACCTTCCCTGAATACCTTCCCTTACTTCCTAGTGTATGGAAAGGAATCCATCCTCTTGCCAAACATATACTTGCCTGCTTTCCAATTGTCCTAAGAATCCCAGGGTAAGTCATGTCTCTTAGTTCAGTGTGGTATGGACAATTTTCATAAGCTACATGATCTAGATTTAAACAGGAGTGCAACGAATTATAGATATAACCATAAGCACAGTGATGCAGTGGAAATAATACTTAATTTCATTAATGTAAAATATTGAAATATGCTTACAAACAGAAATGGAAATAAACTAGCTAGGGCAATGGTAGCATATCTCTAAGAAGAGATGTGGCAGCCACATGCCTATGAACTGAGTTACAATGAGGCTCGAAGGCCTATTTATTGTTGAGAAACAATGGAAAACCATAAAAATCCAAAAACCACCCTAGAAGATGAAACACCAAATTGTGGGCCCCGTTTGGGTAAATTGGTACATCAACTTCCTTGGGTCGTAACTTTGGCATACGATCTTCGTTTGACATGAACAATATCTCGTTAGAAAGATCTATCCAAGAACTAAAACTTTGGGAAAGAAACATCAGTCCATGGACCCATTTTTCTCCCAGATTTCCCAAAAAACGTTGTTTAGGGCCTCAAAACAGCTTCAAAAGTTCAAGAACTGAAAACTGCTAAAAATAGTAAATTATGCTACAATTATGGAAACCGAAAAACTAAAAGAGACAGTTGTGGGGGTCCAAGTGGGAAAGGTGGGTGGCCACCAACATCCACCTGGACTACTCCTCCCCCCTTAGGAAGAAATGGTCCCTATTGCGTTGAGTTCCTCCATTTGCTTAACTTGGTCCCTGGTGAGCTATTCTGCAATCTCGGATGTGTCCAATAATGGTGGGAAGCATGGTCGAGGGTGGTACAAATTGAACACTTAGTGTAGGTGAAGGAATGAGGGAATGATGTGTTCCAAAGTATTGTTTCCCACAACCTTACTAATGGTGTAAGGACCGTGTCAGAGTGTCTGAGCTTCTGATGGGTTTTGGTAAGGTGTTCTTTCTGCTGAGGCGACCAAACTTCGTTGCCCACCTGAAACTTGTGTGGTACCCCTATGGGTAAGGAGAATTTTTTCCCGTGTTCTGTCATGACCGGATCTCTTTGCTACTATTGCTGCGTGGAGGAACCCTTCGCGGGGGTCATGGATGTAGTGACGATATTCCCCTTACTTTGGGAGCAAACCAGACATAAAATAAATTTCCTAGTCTGAGAGATGAGCTTGCTAGCTTTCTTAGCAGTGATCAAAGAGGCAGCGATAGGTGGGGATACCTCCGGTATCCTACATATTGAATTACCCAAAGAAATAATAACATCACGAGGCCTTGACTCATACACAACATGTCGCCTCCACAAGTATTGTTGGCCTAATAATACAACAAAAACATCCAGAGGTGTAACATCACACAATACCTCATTTGTGAAGGGTTTGATGCTGTAGGGAAGGCAGAAATGCTGGCGAACTCGATGATCTCGTCCTTGGTGAAGCCACCCGATGTTGTACAACTGTGGATGTGGTGTAGTTGGTAGGCTCAACCACTTCATGACCTCTACTGAAATGAGGTTCTTTTGGCTCCCGCTGTCAACAATGAATTGCAACGGCGAACCCTTCACCCACATTTGTGAGTGGAAAAGTCGCTCCCCCTCCTTTGGATCTTTGGGCTCATTCTTCTAGATCTTGGTGGTGGCAACAGTGGCACTAGGTTCCGCTTCAATGATCTGCTTCCCTTTTCCATTCCCCTTGTCAGGTTCTGATTCAAGGTCAGAACATGCATCTGATTCTAAAGCCTTCAAGTCGGCCACCAGTGACTGCTTGGTCTGACACTCACTTGTGTTGTGGGTGGGACTGTTGTGGAACTCACATCACTTTCCTATGTCCTTCTTCGACTTTGTGGTGTTGTTTTTTTCTTGCGGCTTTAACGGGTTGTCTTGGTTCACCCTGCCTTGGCTTTGTCCTTTAGTGTTAGAATTTGCAAATCCAAAGTCTCGCTTCTTTTGTTTAAAATTTTGCTCGGTCTTAACAACGTATCGGTACACCATGCTGAGTGAGGAGATGTTCAGGAACTCCATCTCTTTCTGGATGTATCATGTAGGCAGCCACGGTATTTGAGTACCAGATGCAGTTCAGAGTCCTTGATACTCAACTGTGTGCGAAGGGTATGAAAAATGTTTGTGAACTCTGGAACATCTTGGTCCTATCCCTACTGTAGCGTGGTCCACTTTATGTATTTGTCCTCATAGCTTTCGATAGGGTAGTACTACTCCTTGATGGCATCCCAGAATGAATTCCAAGTGGGTACGGCTGAAAATAGTGATCCCTTACTTTCATCCTTGTGCTCCCAGAAGGTTTCTCACCTTCTAGTAGATTTAACCATTTATCTACGACATCTGTGTCTATTTGACCCTCGAAGATGGGGATTTCAAAATTAACTTGTACCTTAAATGGTGTGGCATTTCTAGAGTAGCTGTTGGAAGCCGATGTGTGGCCTCTGGGTAGCTGCTAAAGGATCTGGGCAAAGTTGTCCATCATCACATTCCTTTGCTACTCGAGGGATTCTTCAAGCAAGATTTTCATAGGATCTCCTGTCCCCTTTTCTTTCTTTTCATCCGCCATGGGAGGTCGTCGGGATTTTCAAGGCTGGACTTACAAAGGTTCGACCAGTTCAAGCCCTAACTCCTTATATCCCGACCTAGTTGGGGACATGCAAAGAAAAACAGAGAAAGAGCAGATCGCTCTGATACCACTTATCCGGATTTAAATAGGAACACAAAAAAGTACAGAGATAACTATAAACACATAGGTGCAATGGAAATAATACTTCATTTCATTAATGTAAAATGCTGAAATATGCTTACAAATAGAAATGGAAATAAACCAGCTAGGGCGATGGTAGCTTATCTCTGAGAAGAGATGTGGTAGCTTCATGCCTCTAAACTGAGTTACAATGAGGCTCGAAGGCCTATTTATTGTTGAGAAACAATGGAAAACCATAAACATCCAAAAACCTAACCCTAGAAGATGAAACACCAAATTGTGGGCCCTGTTTGGGTAAATTGGTACATCAACTTCTCGGGGTAGTAACTTTCGCATACGATCTTCGTTTGAGACACACAATATCTCGTTAGAAAGATCTATTCGAGAACTACAACTTTGGGAAGAGAAACATTGGTCCATTGACCCATGTTTCTCCCATATTTACAAAAAAACATCGTTTAGGGCCTCAAAACAGCTCCGGAAGTTCAGGAACTGAAAAACAACTAAAAATAGTAAATTGTACTACAATTACAAAAACTGAAAAATTGAAAGAGGCAGTTGTGGGGGTCCAAGTGGGATAGGTGGGTGGCCACCAAAATTCACCTGGATCACTACAATAAGAAAGGTTGAAAGAAAAATAAAAATTTTCACTCCTCAGAACTGTATCAAGAGATGGTTTGACAAAAAGTCTATAGGGAGGTCTAGCTTCAGTGTGGGTGACTTAGTCTTGAAGTGGGACAAAACCCACGAGGACAAAGGCAAGCACACTAAGTTTCAATACATGTGGTTGGTCGTTACATAGTCCACGAAAAGCTTGGCTAATACATGTATCGTCTTCAATCACTTGACGGGAATATTGGCTCTCTCCCTATCAATGGCCAAGACTTAAAATATTATTTTCAATGAAAATCTAGGGCTGCACCCCGCACTATGTACATAGTCTTTTGTTGTTTTCTGTTATGTTTTCTTTCATTTCTATTGTTTTTCTCATGTAAATAAGTGTTGTGACTTACTGCATTGTGGCTTCCAAGTTTGTGTGTGGTTGAAGTTCAAAGAGTCTTGTGACACTGCAACCCTTGGCCAATTCTTTGTCTGTCTTCCTTGTATTGCTTGTACCTTTTTCCCGATGAAGTTCTGACGGAAAATATGATTTGTACGTAAGGAGAGTTTTGGTCCAACCATGAACCTATGTCCAATCTGGGAACCTCATGCCTATACTCATTTTTATACTTTGGTGTTTTCAAGTTTATCTAACTAGTAGAAATGGAGAAGGGGAATATCTAAATAAGAAAACCAGAACTAGAAGTTTTTATGTGCTTCTCTAAAGGAAAATCCTCTCCTGCTCTCAATAAGTCAAGATCCCTCTTCCACCCCAAAATAAATAAGTGTCGATGCACATTTCTATTTAAACAAATAAATAAAGGAGAAAGAGGAGAAAGGCTTCTTGCGAAGAGAGGTGAAGCAGGTCACTCCATCGGGGTATTGTCCATGCTTGCTAGCAGTGGAGAAATTCTTTTGTTTCTACATGACTCCGTCAAGGTACTGTCTAGGACTACTGGCAATGGGGCAACACCAGAGATGAAAATTATACTCTGAAAATCATAAGATTGCGAGCTAAAAGACCCTTCCCAATTCGAAACACTATGATCTAGTTGAATCTTGTGTTGTGTTCAAATGAGAATGTACAAAGGAGACCATGTATACCCATGGGGTAAGTGGGAAGACAAATTAATTTGCACGATGAATCAATACTCCCTGAAGGACTAAGGCCCTGCACTAAAAAATGAACCAAGACAGGGAATCTAGAATTCAACCAGTGTGTCGCCAAGTGTTTTAGTGCCTGCACACCCTCCAAAATTTTGGCTTGCACTCAAATTTTGGAGCCTTGCTTGGTCTTTGCCTTTATTCTTGCAAACGTTGGATCTCATTTCATGAGCTTTCTTAGAGTCTTTTCACCCCTTTTACTTGTTTGATCAACTGCCATCTTTTGGCATGTTTGATTGTTTTACCATGTTTGCAAAACTTTTCTAGTGGTTTTGAAGGTTGGTCTTTGTGTATTCGATTGGTCCTATATATTTAAACATCCATCACACTCATACACAATTCTTAAGAACTATCATACAAGTGTCATCATAGTGGTCCTAAAGTTCATCTCAAGTGTTTCACTTGCCGCTTTCTATTCTTGGACAGTCACACAAAGGGTAATGCTTTGTCTTTTTTTTTTTTTTTTTTTCCAGAGATCAATGTTGTTGTGTCATCAAAGTATGCTAAGTGTGATATCACAATTTCAAGCTCTTCACAAGTTCATATTCTCTCGCACTTAACCATTTCTCTAAAAATCCTCCCAATCGGGCAACTCAGTTTCAATGAAACTCAATTGAACTATGCACTGCATATCTCAGGCCTTAGTGATGCAACCTTGCTTCCTGGAACTATTCAGTACAGAGTCACTGTCCCCAGGTATTTTCACTGCTTAATTATGGAGCTGAGCAACCTCCCTTCCTCCCCAGAATTGGGCAATAACTCCTCCCAGTCTAACTTGAACTACACACTTCGCAAGATCAATCTTGAAGCTTGCCCCCTTTCCTGATGGAACCTCACAGTGTGTAGAGAACCCAATCTACCTTGCCTCCCAAAAATGCACAAAAATGTCCCCCCAGTTTCCTCCCTCAGCCGAAGCTCACTAACCTCATGAACTACACATATCTATCTTCCAGGTCCCTCTGTTTTCCAGTCCTTCCTTTTTCCTGAAAACTACACAGACCTACCTCCTAGGGCACCATCTTGCATTAGCTACTGACCATATCAATTATGCAATCCTATCTCCTAGTGGTCCCTGCATAATTCCCCCCCTCAATGAGGGCTATGCTCAGAAGTCCCTCAATCAAGCCTGATTTGCGTAGTCTCAATGACCAACCTCTCTCCCTGTCACCTGGAACTAAATAATGCATAGTTACTAGGCCCTCTTTCCCAACCTGTCACCTGTCCCAAGCCTAGTCCATGGGTAACAATGTATCATCTTAGAAAAGGGTGTTTTTTGATTGATTTCGTCCTGTCATGAGTGAATTGAAAGAATAGGTACACTATTAGATCATGGCTAGACGATAAAGAAGGAGAAGAAGGAGCGAACATGCTAGAAGGCTCACCTGCAACTGGACATGAAAAGGAGATTATCAAGAACAAGCAAAGGGAACAAATTCATGCAACTGCCTCTCAAGACCAAAGATCATTAAAGACCCTGCATCATCAAGCTATGTGGAGGAGAAGAGAAAGAACATCCAAGAACAAATTCATCACTCAGCAACAACAACGACTCGAAATTTCCACCTCAGCAAGTCAATCCATGTTAGCAGTGTCGTGTCAAGTCGTGTCATGAGTTGTCAAATGCCACATCACTATTATGAGCCATGCATATTGTAAATCTAGTGCAATGTACAGTGGAAGTCCAATGGACACACATGAATATGAAGAGTCATGTCAGTTGAAAAGTCATAGGAAGTTGAACAATCATGAGGGAAGTCAAAGAGTCACAAGGGTCAAGCATCACCCCTTGGTTATATATACCCCCCTCATTGTATGAGCAAGGGACTTTTCACCTTGGATCCTCCTACAAATCATAGAGAGTTTCAGTCAGTTCTTTGAGGAGCAAGGAGTGGCTCCAATGTCCCACTGCTGGGACTAGTGATGTATGATGTAAATATGTGTCTTGGAAATTTTTCTTAATACATAATCCTCTTCAGGCCAACATGTTTCCATGCATGACTTATGGATGTTTGTACGACTATTCTACGGGAATTTGTATTTCATGTTTGTTTCCACAAGTAATAAAATATTTGAACTATTTCAGTTGTTTTAGTTATTTTCTTATTGGGAATGTGTTGTAATGGTTGCTACTCCTGTCTCATCCTTGTGGACTAGTCTGCAGGACACTAAATAGATCTTTCCTTACTCATCGATTGTAATGACTGTCACATCTGCCATGGTCTACTTCGTTGGATGGTATACACATCTTTCCCTATTCCTTGGTTGTAACAATAGTCGCATGTACTGTGGACTATTCTGTTGGATGTTGGAAAGGCCTTCCTGGTTCACATGTGTCTCTTCCCGGGTGGTACTATTACCTCTCACTTAGAGGCTTACTTTTATCCCCCCTTTTTACAGTAAGAGAACCTAGACACAGTTACGTTGCACACTCACCAGGCACACTCACCTTATTTATTTGAAGATACCATTGTAACACTCTCATGTGCTGACAACTGGAGTTGAGGAAAATCTCTAAGTATTTGGAAACCAAGCTGTTATACCAGATGGGACTCCTGCACCAAAAATTGTGAGGTCTAATTGGGACCTTATGTCGAGGATATCCCCTAAATGTTGGTGGATCCAACACTGTCAATAGGTTAGTAGTCTAACAGATGCATGCAAACGTCAAGTGAAGTTATTTTAGATTCGTGATGAAAATGAGAAGGATATCCAAGAGGAGATCATTATTTTTCATACCCAACTACAAGATGCTAAAAAAATTGAAAATATTATTAACAACCAACAGAAATAGGAGGAGGGTTGAGTTGAGGAGCTTGAGGCTGAAGTGGTATCATTAAGAAAGTAGTTTGAATAAAATGACATTAAGCTCAAGCAGGAGAAGAGAAATAAGGCTTTGGACAACCTTCTTAACAACTAGAGATCTCCATTGAACAGATCTAGTCTTGATTTTCATAAGGAGAGTCTAGCAAACATGCAAGCAAAAATAACAATGTGGATTTTAAGAAGCCTATAAGAGGAAATAACAATAGTAAGAGCAACAAAGAATGAAAGAAGTAGTAAAATCAACAGCCAAGAAGAGGACTTAGAGGAGAAACCATGACTATAATTTCATTCGCTCATATGGTTGATGTTGGCATATTCCATAGGAGTCAAAACCCCTTTGCTACTTTGATGGATGAGGTTGAGTGTTATGTCGGTCACAATTATGGACATGTTGTATCCAACTACAAAAGTATAATGTTAAAATCTAATTAGTAGTATGGGCAACAAGGATAGCTAAGGAGATCAACCATTAGGTATACTAGTTCATTTAATGGTTTTGTTTTTCTCATGTAACATGTTTGTCCATAAGGCGATTGATTGTAGATATATTGCATGGAATAAAGACACATTGTATGGAAGGAATACATCTGGCACAAATAGTATAATATTTGACCCTCTAGCAACATATCTTAGTCATGTTAGGTATTTACCTATGACAATTTCAGTCACATTGCCATAGATTTCATTTTGTTTGGTTCCTCAAGACAAATCCAACAAAATGAGAAGCACATCTAGAGTAGGCTTAGCAAAAAACTAGAAAAGAATGTGTATTCCATGAAGCATCCTACTATAGTTTGGAAGAGGAAGCAGGAAAAACAGGTCAAGTGTGGCATTACTCTATGTACTTTTGATCATGATGACAAATGATACATCGGTAGTGGTTGTTCCCATCACATGTCATGGGACAAGAGTGGTTTTCTATCTTTGAATAAGGCCAAATATGGTCATGTCATTCTTGGAGGAAATACACCTGCTAATATGTTAAGAAGAGGAAAGGCCTATCTTGGTGATGAGAATACCAATGTATTTGATGTGATACTAGTGGAGGGGTTGAAGCACAATATCTTGAGCATGATTTAGATGGTCAATGGAGGAAAAAAAGTGATATCCAACTCCAAGGGTTGTTGCATAAGGAAAGAGAAGTCAAAGAGAGTGCTTTCCAAAGGAATTAGGATCCTATAAAATGTGTACATGTTGAAGGGAAGAGTGAGTAGAAGCAAGAGATAAAGGACTGTCTCTTCCTCTTTACATTTTGAGTAGGAGAGATCAACCCCCTTTGCAGCCCATTATTACTTGAAAAATACATTCATAAAATATTGCAAAGTGTATGAGAGGTGCATAGTCTCGTGGGGATCACATGGTAACAACATAGATCGATTGAAGATGGCATGAAGATGAGTATGGAATCATGGTGAAGAAATTTATACGAGTTATAGCAATAGCAATGTGTTATGTTTATGATCCCCATCCATAACTAGGTCTGCATGATTAGCCTTCCTATTGAAGGTACAAGCAACTCAAGGGGAGTCATGCTTACATCTAGGGTTTCAATGCTTGCATTTTATTTCTATGATGTTCTTCACTCAGGTCTCTTGTAATTGATGCATTTATTATTTTCATGGGTGAAAATTCATGTTATATCAACCTTGTGTACTTGTAACGATCATCATTTGTCAGTAACCCTAGTATTTGTCATGTTGAGAGAAAGATTCATTTTCCATGCATAGTAGTGATGCATTTATTTAGGCCATGTAAGCATTAATGAGTGCAACGAAGTAGCTGAAACATAATTGCATTATTTATCATTGTGGTGGTCATGCCTTAGAGATAAAGTTACTTGGTTTGCATAGTGAAGATAATATTTTATTTTGGAGAGAGTCATTTGTCTCTTGCATACAAAGAAGACATCTTGGTTTAGCCATGTGTAGGAGAAAGTATGTTTTGGCATACATATTAGCGAGTCTATTTCAGCCATGATCCATGTACGTCTATGATTATTTTTTTTGGTTTAGTAACACTTGTGGAAATCATGTATGGGAGAGTGAGTATTTGTGCATTGTGGAGGTGAGTCATTTTTCTAGACTCGCATACAAGGATTGGCCTTATTCATGCTTGGAGAGCTTTGAGTTATTATTTCAACCTTATATGGGTTTGGATATCATTGCTATAACCTTCTATTTCATGTAACTTCCATGTACTATATCATATTTTTCTTTTGGATGATGGTGAACTGGCCATTAAATTAACATGTATTGGAGAGAGTGTCATTTGTATAGGTTTACATACAAGGAAGAGTCATTAGTCTAGGCATGTATTTATAGTCATGTTTCAGCCATGTGTGGGCTTGGATATTATTTATCATCATGTAAAATTCTTGTGAAGCCCTATACTCTCACTTGTTCATAGTTGTTTGAAATCTCGATCCAGTTTGTGGCCTTTTAAATATGGAAAGGAGGCATAGGTAGAAGAGAATGTTGATGCAAAACATCATGAAGATCTATTTGTAGACCTAACATATGTGTAAGGCGGGCTTGTAAAAGTGAGAGGAAAGCATGATGTTGGCTAAAGTCTTGTTGGTTTCTTTTTGGTAGCAGATTCATTAGTTCCTAATGCTTATCTTGCAGACATTGGTAGTTGATCTGGTTTCATCAACAAATCTATTAGTATCAACATTGCTTATTATATTTAGCATGGTGACTCAGTGAAGAAAGGTCACCCATTTTCATTGATGTAAAAGGGGTAGAGTGACATAGCCACTAGAAGAGTATGAAGACTAGTAAACTTATAGAGAAGAAGATCAATTTAATGGAGTGGATGGAGGTTTCCAAGATTAATTCAAAATTGGGAGAATGTTTCCAGCATGGTGTTGGAATTGATGTCAACCTTGTGAGATATTCATCCAATCAAAGAGTTGTGTAGGAATTGGTGTCAACATGTCAGAGAGTGTTACTGGTGCTATAGATGATTGTGTTGACATTCCAGAGGTTTACAATTGTTGTAGAGGTTCCTAAGGATGTGATGGTGTTGGAGGTTTCAGATATGGATTGAAGAATTTGAAGATTGTGCCAATAAGTGTACATGTCTTGGTTCATAAAGGAAAAATAACATTTGTAAGGAAGGCCACTCAGATTGTCAATAGGAAATCCACGTTCATATCTCAGATTCATGATGCGAAAACTATATCTCCTTTGATCTCGTTCACACTCGGTTAATTTGGTATGAGTTAACCCCATTGAAAAAATTTAAATGATTGGCCCACTTTTCACTTGATTCTTTCAAATTAAGCTCCTTGATCCCTTTTCCGTGGCCTTGACGAGTCCCAATGTAACTGCCCTTTTCATCACTTGCCACTTTCTTCTTTTTGTTTTACATTTTTAAGTTTATTTGACCATTTACTTTTCTTCTTATGCTAATTTGTCTCTGCAACTCTTTTTTGGAAAAATTGAACAAAATTATTCAAAAAAATGAAGGACCCAACAGGCCGCAACCATAGTCTATTGACTCCCCCTTGAGTCAATCCTTTGTTTGTGTACCCGGTCCTTCCTATGACTGTGCAACTGATGTCAATGCACTCTATCCTTACACTAATATTTTTCTTTCAAACTAAGGGCCCAACTATATAATTACCTACACAATTTGGATTTGAAAATTGTTGTAATCATCCATGGAAGCTTGCCATGCAACAAGAAAGGTTGTAACCTGATCAATAAAGTGAGTTGTAGATTTAATAGTTGGTTTCTCAAGGCGTGACGTAGTTAAAGTTTCCCACTGAGTATCTGCATCAATATTAAGCCTACATAGTTGCATTTATTTAGCTTTGGTAGTAGCTGAAGATCTTAGATCATAGTCTTAGCTTTGTGCGACTCCTCCTCTAACACATGGATTTACTTGTCAATATCTTCAGCTTGACCAAATAATTTTTGTTTTTGTGCTAATTTTGCAGTTGCAAGAGCCTATTCCATTATTTTTTTTTCTCTTTTCTCACAACTGATATAAAGGTTGATTGTGCGTGGAAAGAAATCCAAGTCAATCCTGAATTTGGCGAAAATTTTCTTGGGAACCACAAATACATTGTTGAAGCTTAGTCTTGGAAATGGATCCCTATTCAATGCTGTCAGAAATCTATTGTTTAAATCTCATTGTAGTATCATATGTGGAAGCACACAACTCAACAATAGTATTTCACGAATCTTGGTTTGCGACAAGGAGATATGTATAAGTTGTCTCAATATATTCGAGACACTTTATAAGTTCACATGAAGACATATCTTTATGGTCAGAGGCAACATACTCCACAATTTTTGGCCACATATTATAAATTTTGGAACTAATTTCCTTAAATTGGTTTGTTATTTGTTGGTTCTCCAAGTGCAACTGAGCATGTCCCACAAAAAAAGTAAGGAGTTATTGTTGCTACAATTCATGCACAATGACAAGTTCATTATACCTAGAATTAACAGTAACTAGGAGATCCTCCAACTATGATGATGAAACCCTAATAGGTTGGAAGAGTTGTGATGAAGACTAGTATTAAAGCTTAGAAGAAGAAATGTTATTGACAGAGGGAAATATTTCTTGCAGGCGTTGTCCACTCACAAAAATTTTCTCACGATGTCCTTGCGATGAAATTTCTAGTGCATTATCCTGTTGAAATTGTGCAAGAATTTGTGCAATCAACTATGAAGGAAGAAGAGGAATACTATTGAGGGACTAGGAAATAGATGTAAATATTACTTATAATAGTCTGGGTCCCAAATGAGTGTAGAGAGTTGTGTTGAGGAAATGATGATACTTGGTTCTGGTTACGATGTAGATGGAGGCTGCATGGGAAACACATAAACTATCTTTGTAATCTATTCTAGTCCCTCAATATGATCAAGATCATAAGTAACTTCTATATTGAAAACACTTTTATTTTTATCCTCATGATCCGAATTTCCAAAAGGGTGATCATAAATGGTTTCAGTGGGTGTGGTGGTGTGAGTTGATGAAGCATGACTATACAATGGAGATGTAGTGGGTGATGGAACAATGCATTCCTCAGTGATATTTGCAGGCCGAATGGGCTCTTTAGGATCATTATCAGGGATATCTATAATAGTTGAATAACTGGAAAGAATATTAGATGGTTTAGATGCAACCTTTTGAATGTTTCTTGTGCAAAAGTGAAGGAATTAAAAGACAAGGAAATATTAGGATCAACATCAGCATTGGTATCAAAAGCTAAAGATATAGGGCTCATGGAAACTAAAGATAGAGTAGGAGGTTTGAAAGTTTGAACTTGGAATGGAACAACATCTGGTATAGAAGAGGTTGCAATAGGTTGAATTACCATGGATCCTACAAGAGAGACAGTGGTATGAAGAGAAGACACATTGTCATGGAGCTGCTTCATCATAGGATGAAAATCAAGCTCACGTGTAGTAGAGTGCTTCTTAGAATATTCTAGGACATCAAAAGATAGTCTGCGAGGTTTTAGAGTTTTAAGAGAGTAAAAAATCCCTTCAGAGGTCTACATACATTGAAGTCTTGTCCAAGGAAAAAATTTATGATTGAAATGTGTCTTCAGACATATAATACAACATAACTCGCATCGTGAAATGGTCTTTGTTGACAAGTTTCGATCGGACATAGGTATGAACATGGTCAATGTCGAACCACATTTAATAGGCATACTTTTATAGAATGGAATTGGGTACCCTGATGATCATCATGGTAGCATTGATTATATTGTTATACTAGTCTTCAAATGATTTCTTGTTTTGGGATCGATTTGCACAATCGACCTCGACTTTCCATGTCAAATACTTAAGAGCGAGAGCTTCACCCTCTAAAATATCGACTAAGTTGTGACCCTATGTAGTGCACCACTTCATAATTGCAATAAATATGAATAAGTCTCCATATATTAAATATGTTACCCTCTTGTGTACTTCCTTACATGCAACAAAGAGTTCATCTGTAAAAAACTTACACCAGTGTAATGGCACACCTAGAATGCAAAATTCAACAATAGATATGGTATCCAAAGGAAATTATCCCTTCATGTAATGTTGTGTGACCTTTCCTACAATAATATACCAAGCAAATTGGGCCTGCTCATTATCAATTCAATTACTACTCCATGACAATTGTGCTTGGTGATATATTTTTCATAAATATTATCTTTGCCAATTTAATTTCTATGCTTAGAAGAGCCTTGAAATACTATAGAAACATCTTCTCTATGCATGGACAAGCCAATGATCCTGTGGACATCATATCCATGAATAAGGTATTCTTTGTCTAGCTAGAGAGGACTTTCATGTATAGGGTTGTGATAAACTTGGTGCATTTGTGTAGCTTCTCTTGTAGTTCCAAATATAGGCAAGTCCAACAATTTCATAATGGTAGAATTTTGTAATGGTTGAAACTCAGTTTTAACATCTGACATAAGTTCGCCAAATGGATCTATAGTAGTATCCATGTAAATTTTAGGATAGAGAACTAGAGACAAATTAGGGCCAGATAATTTTTTATCAATCAGGGTCGCCTTCTCATATTTCCAAAATATGTCATCCATAGGTCAAATGCATTTATCATAGAAGTCAAAAGGAACAACGGTCTTTGTGGCATGAACTATGGTGGGGTATTAGTGTCTGTAGACAAACTATATAGGTGGACAATGGTGAAATTTGGACACAAAGGACTGGGATATGAAAGTAGGGGTGAAAGACTGGGGAAAGTGTAAACAAAAATGAGAAAAAAACATTTTGATATTTGATACTTGTAGAAAAATATTGAATATTGCAATAATGGACTTGACCATTGGACATTAAATGAGACAACTTGAAAAAATCAGGATCGATTTGGAAAATAATAAAAGTTAGGCCACAAATCCCCATGACATGACATAAATGACAAAAAAGGTGTTGTAATTGCTACAACCACCCTCCAAATTTTTTCCCATGATTTGATTTTGGAGCATCCCTTCTTTCCACGAGAGCTTATCACTTACTATCATCAAGTATTCATGCTATGATCATGACTTATATTTTGATGTTGTTTTGATCTAGGTTTGGTACCTTTCAAATACAAGCTATCTCTTGACTTGACTTTGTAGCATTCCTAGTCTTCCCTCTGGAAGCTGTGCAATCTTGGAAGGTAGGCTAACCCCGAGGATTTGAATTGCGCAATATACATAGGCAGGCTAGCCTTGAGGATCTGAATTGTGCAATCTAGATAGGCAGGCCAGCCTTGAGCTCAAAAATTGTGCAATTCACTGAGTCAAGGAGTTTCCCAGTGTTTGGGAATTGTGAAATCCTCCCTAGTAATGTGAATGGTCAGTTTTCAGGAAAAAAAAAGACAATACCTAGAAAATAGGGAGTGGAAAGTTAGTTTCTCGAAGGATGACACAAGTTGCTATTTTTGGAATTTCACCAAGTGCCACTTTTTCCTTCATTTTAGGCATGCACGTCATAAACCATAACCAACATATATATATTATATATATATATAATATATATTATATATCTATTATATAATATATAATTAATATATATATATATATATATATATATATATAGATATATAGATAATAGATATAGATATATATATGTATGTATATGTATATGTATTATGTAGATGTAATATTATATCTTATATATACATCTACAATACATATACACATATACATACATATATATATTCTATATATATATATATATATATATATATATATATATATATATATTATTATATATATATATATATATATATAAATATATATATATATATATATATATTATATATAAACACCCCTAGATATATTTTTCACATTCTATATTGGAGCTATAGCCTTCCCAAGGAGATCAAGGAGCCTTCGGTAGAGTTTGTGGTGCTTTTCTGGGTGAGTTTTGCTTTTGTCATGTTTTGTCACCTTTTTTGTCACTTTTTGCCATTTCCCTTCTGTGAGTGTTGTTTTGCTTGTTTATTTTCATGTTTGCTGGAGTTTTAACTTTTATTAGCTTGTAAAGGTGTTGGTTTAGTCCTTTGTTCGCCTTTTATAAGTGTCACATCAACTTTCTTGTGTTTTCCCATTAGTGGTCATTATTTCGGTGAATCCCTATGCATGTTTGTTTTTCATTTTCCATGTTGATCTTCTAAACTTTATCTTCACTTATCTATTTTTCCTTAGTAAGATATACACTCTAACTTGCACTACCACTTTCCCATCCTCTTTCTAGGCAGATATGCCTTTCACCTGGCTAGTAGTTGCCTTGCTCACCTGGGAATTGCATAAGTCCAAGGCTCAAGCCCCAAGTTTTGCCTCTGAGATTTCACAATGCACAGTACCTGGCTTTCCAAACTACATATTATGCATTCCCAAGGCTGAAGCCTCACCCTTGGAAATCAAGGCTGCGTAATACACAATCTCTTCCTTAGTCTTATTAGGATGAGACTGCACATTGCACAGTATCAAGCGTTAAGTTTCTCCCTTGGCTACTGAGATTGCGCAATGCATAGTCCAGGAAGCCAACCTCTTCCCTCAGCTTAGGATTTGCATATATTTTTCTTTTAGACTTGTGGTTTCTGCTTGGATCTTGCTTTCTGAGTCATTTTACTAAGGCTAATTCATGCTTTCCATGAGTATATTTTCTCCTATAGGTATTGAAGTTTTTGAGCATTTCTCTTTATCAGTTACTGTCATCATGGCACCAAAGAGATATTCTTCAAAGGACACCACAAAAAGAAGCACAAGGGAGGCACTTGAGAGTACTCAAATGAAATTTCCAGTTTTTGCAGATACTCAACTGTTCATAGAGAAAGAGTCAGACATCACATGGCACAAAGTAAATGAGGCATTCTCAGCAAGAAGGTTCAAAGCATATATTAAGGACCAACATGTGTATATCAATGTCCAAAGGTCAGGGTTAGAAAAGGTTTCATGAAGGTGCTCGACTTTCCCATGTGGATATGTTGTCAACTGGATAATTTCTCACATAGATTCCAATACTATGACTCTTAACAATTCCAACTGAAAAAGGCTTACCTCTTTTTTGGCACCGCATTACCATTTCATGTACCATTTTCTAGAGACAGAATCACTCATGGATTCTTACTTCTATGCAACCACCAGCTACTTGAGCACAAAGGAGGTTGTCAAAGGCTAGGTGAAAGAGCCAAAAAAAATTCACCAAAATCCCACCAACACCTACAAGACAAAGTCTCTAAGGAAGCCTTATTAGTACTTGATAGTCCTATGCTATAGGATCTATATTCATCAAATTACTAAGACCTTCCTTGAAGGGTGGGAATACTTGTTGAACCATATTGTGAACGAAGGAAAGCCATTCAACTAGTCACACTTGTAGGTTCAACAACTGAAGATCCATGTAGATAATGCCCATAATCCTCCCAAGGGAAATAAAGCCATATTTTACATGTATGCCTACCTACTAGATACAATATGTGCTCACAATTAATTTCCCGTCATGAATTGGACCTGAACATTAAGAGAGTTTGTTTTGCACATTTACTGCAAGCTGCTTTCAGAGTGCAACCACAAAGGAGTAATGGAAAATATGACTAATCACTTCTTCATTCTGTTATACAAGTTAATATTTGAGGAAAAGCCACCTTGCATGTCATGTGGGGTAATGGAAGTAGTGTCATAAATAATAGATTTGTTTGCCTCATCGGATGACACTTTCCTCAGAGTGTTTGGTGAACAAAAGTCTCTGCATATTCTATTGAGGTATGCCACCGATAAGTTAGTAATGAAAGAATTTTCTTACCATCCTTCCACATGGTTATCAGTAGTTCTCCATAGAAACAGTGAAAATTGGAGAAAACTATCAAACATGCCCTCTCTTTGTCAAACGCACCCTCTCGGTGTCAAATGCGCCCTCCAAGTTCAGGGTTTCTTTTGGGTGCCTTCATGATGTCCAAATTTTCTCCAAGATATCTTGTTGGAAATCCCTTCAATTATACTTTCAAGATATGCCTTCATTTTTCAATTTGGAGCTCATTTTCTCCATCAAAAACTCAATCTCCAAAGACTGGTAAATGCATAGTGCGTAGGCCAAAAAAGAGGGAGAAAGGTTGTTTTTTGGTGGTTTTCGACCTTTTTGGCATACCAGTTTTCCTCCAAATGCTTAGTAAATGCACAAGGTGCATGCACTTATCCCTATGAATCCAAATACGATATCCTTTTTTTCAACAGATGCCTCAAAAAAGAGCGCAACGCCCTAGGTGTTTCGTGTTTGACCCTTTGACTGTGTTAAAAATGCTTTAAAAACCACAGAAAATCATAACTTGCAAAATTTGTTAAAAATTTGTCAAAATTGGTGGGCTGATGGCTGATCATATGTTTGAGGCATGGAGTGATGCCTTGGCAAGAATTTCTAGCCTTCTTTTCTCCTCTTGCTTGGTCAAGGCTTCAATTTTTGGATGGGCTCTTTTGAGTTTAGCTCTTGCAATTTTGTTTCTCATGGAATAGTAATTTTCCATCCTTATCTAAATATCAATATCCCTTTTGGCCTTGTCTAAGAGGCTCTCAAGATGGGTCTTCACCCTCTCAAGCCAATGTTCCCGGTTCACATTTACCATTTTGGCAAAATGCTCATTTAGGGTGAGTTGATTGGCTAGTTTTGCATCCCTTTACTTTTCTAGCTCCAAAGCTCTCTGTAGGCCTCTAGTCATTGGCCTTCTTCTTGGCACATGTTCATCAAGTTGTTCACCATATTGTCCATATGCCTCATCAAGTAAGGCATTAACATTTTTAGCCTCTATCTTTTCTTTGATGAGCTTAATCTCCATGAGCTCATTTTTTACCTCAAATTGCCTGTTCTCCTGCTCATAATATTAAATAATGTATTTGGCCCTTTGAAGTTGACATGGAGCCCTCCTATGAGTGAATTCTTCTCCTTGATGACAATGGCTATGTTCTCAATGTCATCATGCTCATTTGGGTCAACTAACTAAAAATCATGCTCTGTCTCATGGAGGTCCTCCTCTTGTTGCTGAATCTCTGCCCCTCTCACCTTTTCCTTACCCTTTTGTACCTACTTTGATGATGAAGAAGTCAAGGACCCTTCCACAATATATGGGGAAAACACTTGCCTGTGCCCTCTCTGATAGATATGTGTCAAGGTACCTAAACCAACCCTTTTAGGCTTGCTACTTTCACCATGCTCAATATGTTCTTTCTCACTGCCATCATCTCTTCCAAACGAATGAATAGTCTCATGAGATGGTGATGATGAAGGTGATGTGTGGCTGCCTCATCAAATGAATATGGATGAGATGATGAAGGTAATTCTTGGCCATGCTGAATAGGTGGGACTATGAAAATCTCATTTCATATGAAAGTTTCCAATTTCATGTTAAGATGATCAAGGTGGTGTAGGACTATCATCTTGATGAGGGAGTGGTGAAATATACTTTTCATTTGATGGTCATAATATTTACTTTGTGAAATGAATGGCATCTCATCAATGTCCCGGTAAATATAGTAGGGCATATTGAGCATCACGACTCTTGTAAAATGCATGACTAGCCAAATATGATAGGAATAGATCCTAGAAAACCTACCCTCACATGTGAAGTACTTCATGATGATTTTCATCATGGGAACATATCTATCTAGGAGGTAAGAGAAAGGAAAAATCCTCTTTCTCTCATTCTTGTACCTTGGTTTAACATATGGCTCATAATAAAAATGATCCAATTCTCCTTGTTTAAACCATTTTTACCCAACATTTGGGATCCCAGAGGCTTTTGATATGATAGCAGGAGATATAGTGAACGTGACACCAACAAGGGTTACCTGGTTGTCATGGAGGTTGGTGATGAATAATTTGGTCAACACAAGATGATGGTGGATCCTTTCCACTTTCTCACAAAACTCAAAACAATCCATATGCTTAAAGCTTGTCACAGTGATGAGAGATGCCATGAGTTCTCTGGTATTGGTTGGCTCATGTCCAATGATTCTCCCTCCTTTCTTAGATAGCCTCCTCTCTTGTCTTTCTTCCTCACTCTAACTTTTGTTCTCTTCTTTTGCCATGAGTTATTGGAGTCAAACCCTAGGGAGATGATGAAATGGAATATAGGTGTGGAGAGTATGGAATGATGTGAGGAAATTGAGGAAATGGAAATGGGGATGTGTGATATGAGGTAGGTGATAGGGGGTAGTTTTGGAGTGTAGGAATGGTAGTGGGATGCTAGGACTCCAAAACAAAATGAAACACCATATAAAACAATTGTGAAGGAGAGGAATAATGCAATTCTAACCCACTTGCTTGCTGGAGCACCTTGGTGGCAAATTTTGTTGCTTGGAGAAATGTAGTGAATTTCGGGAAATTTTTGGATGTTCTCGGGCAAACGCACAACAAAAATGGTCAAACATGGACTCTACTTATAGGTGTGCAGCGCCCTTAGAAAATACACCGAGTTTTATGGAAAATGTACAACACCAGTTCCGAATGCACCCTCTAGCCCTGTTTTGCCCAATTTCACCTAAAATTTGAAAATTCTCTTATGTTGAGGAGGATTTGAGAGTGTAGGAGTGAAAATGAATGTTGAATTGATGTCTCTGAGGGATTTTATACTTGAATGCATTTTTGAAAACCCATTTTCTAATGTTTCATATCACTTTTCAAATTTTCACACTAATGCTCTTTGACTTTCTGACTTTTTCCTTTGACAGGTGGATGATGCTTTGGCAATCTTCATTTTGAATTTTTTTTGGATGCTATTGGTAGTGGAATTGAGTAGACAACCAAAATGGTGACTTATTCTAGATAATAGACATAAAATTATATAAATGAAAAAAAAAATTATTACATCTCTTTTGAACTAAAATTTACAAATTGGAATAAATTCCTTGAAATCAAATTTGGAAATTCAGTAACCATGGTTACATACATGCAAAACCTTATTTAACTGAAAAATGGATATTATTTGTTTCACTCTCATACTTTGCCGACCTTATGCAGTGAGATGGTGATTTATTAAACCTTGGGAACTTGAAACCTAAGTGACCTAATGGAACCTTGAATGGCTGAACTTCAGGTGGACTTGACTGATATAAAACATGATGAAATGAGCCTTTATAGTCAATGGATGCTCAACCATACACATGAAGGTGGGTCAGAAAATACAAATTTTTGAGAGGGGAGTGTGATTTTTGATTTCGGGCTACCATCAGTGAGTAAATTTTTGCATGATGACCTAGGTGAAATGATAAAAATTTCAAATGGGACACTAATATGATGTAAAAGAGGAATTTTGATCACTGATGGCAATATGAAAATAATGACTCTAACACATAGTAGGGCTTCAGGCATGTGCCATTCACCCAATTAGACAAGAGGATGCCATCAAGTTGTGTGAGCCTTACAGCTCTGGATTCTCTTATTTCTGCAACAATGAAAGGACCCAACCAATGCATCTGTATCTTTCTTGTATTCTTAAGGTACTTAATATCATATAGAAACACTTGATCTTCCACAAAGAAATATTTTGACTTAATATGTTGATCATATGAGGCTTTTTGTCTTTGTTTCTCAATAGTCTGGTGGAAATATGCAAGAAAATGTTGCTTGTCCAAATCCCATAACACTTGTAAATGCTTTGTAATAGGCTCATCATCAAACATTTGGGTATCTTGCATAATGAATATATTCAAGACACCAAATTTAGTGAGTACCAAAACTTCTTGACCATAAATAAGCTTAAAAGGGGTATATTTGTGCATTTTTTCATAGTTGTGCAATAAGCACATATTGTAGTTGGAACTCTTTCATCCTAGTCATCCTTGTTAGCAGAGAATAATTTAGTAAGTCCCTTATCTAGAGCCTTATTAAAAGCTTCAATGGTTCCATTTACCTGTGGAAGATACAGACTAATTTTGTGGTGTTGAATCATGAACTCCTTCCTCAAAGTGGAGATTGTCTCATTGATGAAGTGTGACATGATCAATTGTTAGGCTCCTAGGACAACCCGATATTGTAACAATATTCTCAAATATGAATATGGTCACAGTATAGTACAGTCTTTAATAGTAGCTGCTTCAACCCAACACATCAAGTAATCAATTGTGGTGATAATATAGAGAGCATGCGAATGCCACGTAGGAGGGTTTATAAGGCCAACAAAATCAACAAGCCATTTTTCAAAGGTTTGAAGATCTCTCACATGATGGAGTGGAAGTTCATCATGCTATGTAGGTTGTCCAACTCTCTGGCACACATCACACTTCCAAGCATACTCCTTTGAATATTTGAAGAGATTTTGCCACCATAGTCCATCTTGTAGAACTTTCCTTACAATTTATTTTCCTCCAACATGGCCTCCCACAATGTTATAGACATTTTTGGGCACTACAGCCCCAATCATAAATTTCCATAAAATGAGGGCTCCTAAGTCCCTAAAAGTGTTGCTTCACTACCTAAAGGAACAAGGTCAGCTGATTACATCATCTCCTAGAAGTTCTCCACAGAAAACTACTCAGAACTGGTCAAAACTAGACCATACAGAATGCCCAGTGCAGAGGGTGCGATGCATACTACCTTCCCAGTGTAAAAGGTGTGATGCATACTGGGTGGCCCCTTTGTAGGGTGCGATGGGTGAGAATGGACAAATGACAGAGACAGTTTGCGAGGTGGAGGATCATAGAATCTTCCTGAAACTTCCCCTCTGACACTTGCCTCTCTGATTTCACCCAGGGATGAGTAAGAGATCATCAATCTCCAAGTGGAATCAAGAACTATCAAAGAGAGGACACTAATAAAAATCCCAGAAGCTGACTCACCCCCCTACAATCATCTATATATGGATCCCTCATCACAGAGATCCAGAGGCTGGAATCTTGTATCTTGTAGAGAAGTGCTGTTGGTTTTCTGGTGTAACATCATAGTGTTGGGTGATCTAAACTTTACTTGAGGTGAAGAAGGGCTTTCTTGCTGGAGGATGATGTCGGGTCAGAACAATTGGTTGTAATCCTCTTACTATTCTTGATATTAGTAAAGCTATTCAAGCTTTCCTCCACATTCTTGTATGTTTGATTATATATGCATTTGTGTGGTCAATACATATTTGGTCCTATGTTGTTTATGACTATAGATCTCTGTTCTTCGATAGTATCATGCTGCTTTGATTCCACAGGTGCTCTCTGAAGTTGTGTAGACAAAGAAGGAGTGGCAAAGATCTATTGAGAAGGAGAGGAACCAGGCAAGGAACCAAGCGCAAGACAAAGGTTGGTGTCCTTTGTTCCCCTCTTGTCTATTTTTCATAAAGGAAAGCAAAAGTAGTTTTAACTTGTTTGTTTCTAAGATAGCTACCAGTCTTAGTGGGAATAGCAGCTCTAAGTGGACACTATTCCCGGTAACAAAATGGAGACTCCACTGGGGAGCGAATAGATTATTTGCTGGTCTATTTTTGTTTGATTTATAAACTTACAGACGGAGCCTGAAGTCAAGCCAGTTAGCTTTCGAACTGCATTTGCTATGCAAGTGCAAAGTAGATCAATGCTGCTTCAGTCTATCTCCGGGTTTTGTTTATAAATTGAACAATCGATTTGCAAATACTCTAATTGCCCTAGTGGTGGCTCTAGTAACCTCCTTAGATCAACCCCTATGATTTATATTTACTGAACATCACTTACTCAGCTTAAATCCCTGAACTGAACTGCAAATTGTGATCAAAGACTGGATAAAAGTCTCACACTGGTACCATCGCACCCTCTCTTCAAGGCAGTGTGTATGCATTGCACTTCTCGTGTGCAGTAGGTGAGATGCATACAGGATTCCCTGTGTGACAGGCGCGATGGTCAGAGAAGGTTGATTTTACCTTCAGACTTTGGTTTTTCTTCACTCTTTTTAGATCTATTCAGGAGTTTTGCTGCTTGTTGTTAGTATATCTCTATGGAAGCCCTCTTCTCTTCCATCATTTCGCCTCCATTGTGCAAATAACTGTAAGTGTTTTTATGTATTGTGCACCATTTTCAGTTCTCTTTTACAAAGAAGTAGCGTAATCAGATTGTCATTTCTTGATCTGAAAGTGTCGTAAGTGTCGTTTTCGGTCATAGAAGAGAATCCCATTGTTCTTGATAGTCGATTGTACTGTTACTCTTGTATGTGATTTGAATTAGTAGTTTTTCAAGTGTCGAAAACAATTTTTATTTCGAAATCGCCAAGTGTCGTCCTTATCTTCACTTCAATTTGAAAAGAAATTTGTTAGTATTGTCGCTTTGGAAAATAATTCAGATTTGCACTTAGCATTCTTATTGTCATTCATACGTTAAGAAGGCTGAAAAACAAATACATGCATGTGCATTTGCATTTAGACTGCTTGGTTTGATTTAGGACAGTGCATTTAGTGTGTGCTTTGTGCTCTTTGTTGAAAGACCCTCAGTTCTCTTT
>APFE031512901.1:80394-93512 GCA_000404065.3 Pinus taeda
AATGTCCATAAACTAAGGGATCCTAAGTCCCTAAAAGTGTTGCTTCACTACCTAAAGGAACAAGGTCAGCTGATTACATCATCTCCCAGAAGTTCTCCACAGAAAACTACTTAGAACTGGTCAAAACTAGACCATACAGAATGCCCAGTGCAGAGGGTGCAATGCATACTACCTTCCCAGTGTAAAAGGTGCGATGCATATTGGATGGCCCCTTTATAGGGTGCAATGGGCAAGAATGGACAAATGGCAGAGACATTTTGCAAGGTGGAGGATTATAGAATCTTCGTGAAACTTCCCCTCTGACACTTGCCTCTCTGATTTTGCCCAGGGATGAGTAAGAGATCATCAATCTCCAAGTGGAATAAAGAACTATTAGAGAGAGGACACTAATCAAAATCCCATAAGCTGACTCACCCCCCTACAATCATCTATATATGGATCCCTCATCACAAAGATCCAGAGGTTGGAATCTTGTATCTTGTAGAGAAGTGTTGTTGGTTTTCTAGTGTAACATCATAGTGTTGGGTGATCTAAGCTTTACTTCAGGTGAAGAAGAGCTTTCTTGCTGGAGGATGATGCTGGGTCAGAAAAATTGGTTGTAATCCTCTTTCTATTCTTGATATTAATAAAGCTCTTCAAGATTTCCTCCACATTCTTGTATGTTTGATTATATATGCATTTGTGTGGTCAATACATATCTGGTCCTGTGTTGTTTATGACTATAGATCTCTATTCTTCGATAGTATTATGCTGCTTTGATTCCACAGGTGCTCTCTGAAGCTCTGTAGAGAAAGAAGGAGTGGAAAAGATCTATCGAGCAGGAGAGGAACCAAGCAAGGAACCAAGCGCAAGACAAAGGTTGGTGTCCTTTGTTCCCCTCTTTTCTATTTTTCCTAAAGGAAACCAAAATTAGTTTTAACTTGTTTGTTTCTAAGATAACTACTAGTCTTAGTGGGAATAGCATCTCTAAGTGGACACTATTCTTGGTAACACACAACACCATAATGAATTTCCCACAAGACATCATCTATTTCATGGTTTAGAATACACCTATGCAAGATATGATCAAGTCCCATATTGTACAATTCACCTGCAATCAATTGGTAGGATGTTAATGACACAACCAAATGATTCTTTTGCATAGTGGCATAGTCATCTGGACACCTACCATTTGCTAAAAATAGAGTAATGTCTTCAAGATAATCAAGCACAACTTTAATACTAAACAAATATACATAAAGTAATTAATCATCAATCAACCATCTCCTTCCCCAATATCTAAGAAAGAAAGGTGATTTGGGCCTACATTAGTGCGACCAAGCTTGACTACAATTTCAAATGAAAATTCTTGAAACAATAACAACCAGGTACAAATTATCCCTTCTGAAATAGGTTTTTTAACAAGATATTTCAATGGAGAGTGATTCATGAAGAACTTGAAAGGACCTCCAAGTAAATAATGCCTAAAATTTTGGATTGAATATACTATGGCAAGAGCCTCCTAATAATTTGTTGTATAATTTCCTTCAACATTGGAAATCTTTCTTCTAGTAAAATAAATAGGGTGATCAAGATTACCTTCACCAGATTGCGCCAAAATAGAACCTAGAGTAATACTAGATGTGTTGATGTGTACATGGAAATGTTTGTTCCAATATGGATATACTAATATCAAGGAACTTGCAAGTTTCTCTTTTAGAGTATCAAATTAGCATCACACTCAATAGTCCATTTAAAATTTTCAACTTTCTTTAGCATCTTCTCCAATGGATCAGTAACTAGAGCATAGTTATGAATAAATATTCAATAATAACTTGTATGCCCCAACATAGACCAATTTGTTTGACACTTGTGGGTGGAAACATATTTAGGATCACCACAAGTTTAGCAGGATCTACACAAACACACCATATTTGAAAACAATATGTCCCAGCAAGGTACCAAATGCTACAACAAAAATACAATTCTTTAAATTCAAAGGGATCTATAAATGGAAAATACTAGAATTGTTTTTTAAAAGGTTATATATTGTCCAATCATCCATATAAACTTCAAGAAATTATGAAGATATTCCCTAAATGTAGCAAAAAATATTCTAGAAAAACAACAGGAGCATTTTTATGACCAAACATCATAACAGATAAGCATATGAACCCCATTCACTAGTGAAAGTAGTTTTATTTTTATCCTCTTTTGAAATGTGGACTTGATGAAATCCATAAAACCCATCTGTGAAAGAATATGATTCTTAACCGACAACATTATCTAACACTTCATTGCTGAAAGGAGTGGGAAATGGATCATGAACACATGGATTGCTAAGATTTCGATGTCTATTCAGACTCTAATATCATTTGAATCCTTCTTGTCCTGGATAACGATGAGACTTATCCATTTAGCTTCATCAACTAGAAATATGAGACCTGCAACCAAAATTTTATCTATTTCCTTCTTAAAATTAACTTTGACTCATGGATTCATATGGTATGGTAGATGTTTGACCGACCTTGCATCAGGTTTCAAAACAATCTTCATCTCTCCCAAATATCCTTTTATACCTTCGAGTTCTGAAAACAACACAAGAAATATATCTTCATATTCTTTTAGCAAATCAAAGATTTCCTTAGTAGTTTATTCATCCAATAGTCATCAATAGAAGCTAACTTGGACTTCTATTGAATTCCAATATTGTGCTTACACAACTTCAAAGGTTTCAGATGTGGAGAACATTTCATAGGATCATCTTTGATACCACTCTCACCTTCATATTCCTTGAATGATAAATGCCTTAATTCCTCCAAATCATCCTCTTCATGTTCTTTATGAATTTTACCATAAGCAATAGCTTCTTGGAACCTCGATTCATATAGATTTTTGCAATCTTTATAGATACTAAATGTGACAATAGGTTTCCAGTGGGGAATAATACCCTTTTAATTTCTTTAAAAGCTTTAGCTATCTTTGCATCCTCATCTGAGAAATAAAATTCACTTTGAAGTTGAGCTATCAATGCATCCAAACTAGTCATTTGTCTCTTCATTTCTTCTTTTAAATATGAGGCTTGTGAAAATGTGCCCAATGTATGAATAAATTAATGCACCCATAATTCAACAGGAAATCCATCCTTTATCCAAACAATGCTGCAAATTTGGATATGTTTCTCAAGGATAGTATAACCCTTGTATATCAATATTGCATCTAAGCTATTTTCAGGAATAGTGAACCGACACATCATAACATACTTGACCAAGTCCTAATTATGGAACTGGCTACAATGAGCTCTCCACCATCGCATAGAGGTTGCTTGTAATGAAATATCCATCAAAGGAATTATTTTAATTTCTTCAATATTTGACTCAACTTAATAAAATTAGAAACATATCCAATTCCTTTAAAAGCAGGATATTTCCTTAGCTCTATACTGATCTATCAAGCACAATGAATAGTTGTGCAATGTTTAGAGTGCAACTCATGATCTCCTTGTGGCCAGCCATCTAGAACAATGTATGGATCGGATTTAGTATGTTGGACACTCCTCTAATTGTGAGAACCATATGTTATAGTATTAATGTAATCCTCCCTCTTCTCTAAAGTTAACTCATACAGCTAATCCAAAATATTAACTTCTTCTACATCGTCGATGGGCTTTGTAAATATTGGACCTTGATAAGAATCTAATGATTGGATAGATCTGACTTTGTCCACTTAAAAGGTCATGGTTTCTAGCTTAAGATAAATAAAATCATAGCTTTCAAATGCCCATTATACTCCCAAAAAGGCTGGATAAGGATATTTGTCACCCATAATATCAATGACCCCTTTGTCTATTGTGTTCTTCCTAAAGAAACATTAATTTTGTACAATCTTCAATAGCATGAGTATATACTTTGAATTGAGAACAATAAGTCCTCCTCGGACAAAGAAAATCACAAGCAACATGGCCCTCTTGATCACAATTGTAGCACCGAACCAAACCTCTACCTCTAGTTATTTCTCTTCTTAAGCCACATCCTCCTCATCCCCGAGGAGCTTCATTGACCCAAAATTCGATATGATCAAGGCAATTAGCCAGCGCATCCAAATATCTACACTAGTCTGTATGGTCAGTCAGAGACCCACTCACAAAACATGTTATTTAGAACATTGGAATACTTTTCAAAATAGGACAAAGTCAAGGTTCATGACCATAAGTGCAACATATCTCACAATATTCATTAACATAAATACCTTGGTGATTAAGAAACACATGACACTTTATATGTCTCTGATAAGGAACATTGGTTGAAACTTTCACAACTATTCTAAAAGGTCCTAACTATGGAAGTGGTGGTCCCATAGGTACAGTAGAAGGTCCTATATTCCATGACCATGGGAATTTTGTAGCATAATGACCATCAACATGGATAATAGTGCACCATATACTTCAACCTTTCAGTCAAATCAACAATTTGATTTTGTAATCCAATAATGGAAGGATCACTAGATGTAGAAGTTTCTTTGTAGTTATTAGGGTACCCTACCATTTCCTTGATATTCATAGCCTTCTCCAGTGCATCTTGTAAAATATCGATCTTATGATGTGTTAAAGGAATTTTGGTTAATGACAATAGAGCCTTAATAAACCAATCTTTTTGGTGATGAGGGTGAATAGGATAAGTCATCTTGTCGATTACATCCTTGAAGTTTTGCATATATTCCCATGTAGATTCTCCTTCTCTTTGTTGTATTTCCCATAGTCAAGCTAAACCTTTCTACTATATCTGCAAGATTTTATGGTCCTTAACAAAGCTCCATCTAATGATGTTCAAAAGTGGATTCTGATTTAGTGTTGACCACTTGATGAACCATTGGTGTGCTTTATCCCACAAAGTTGTTTGGAACTCACTAATTTTAGTATCATCTAGGGTTTTCCTAGCCCTCCAAATGGCTTCACACATATTCTAATATTGTTCTACATATTTGTCTCCTCAACCAACAAACTCAAGATAGTGAGTGAATGATCCCACCATGTTGCCATCCATTAGTGTATGACCAGGCAGAACTAGAATAAAACCTTGTGAACCAGGTTGTGAAAAAGTGTTATATTGCAACTGAATACTAACACCAAAACTATTAGAATGACTAGAGTTACTAGCTGCATATACTCTGAATTTTATGATCTCTTAATATTTTAACAAGTTTATAAATAATGTTTGTAGGATCTTGATAAAGTATGAGGGGGAGATTAGGGAGGGAGAGAACTAGTTGCGCCACTACATTGCAGACTACTACTTACAGGGGATGATTCATCCTGAAGAAACAATTTCCTCATGAAAAACATCTTTTCATCCATGGGAGTACTCTGATTAATCATCACGGTCAGTTGTATTTGCATTTCCATTGTTCAAATTGCTTTTGAATCCTGGTGGGATCCACTCTCACCATTTTGATTTCCTATCCCATCTCTTCTAGCTTCTCCTTTTTTTTCAAAAATTAGATCCCTTATCGACTTCAATATTTCAGAAATTTAGGCTTCCTATTCCTTTTATCCGTGACCTCAGATTTCTCAACACTTCTTGTTTCTATTGTAATTCTCTCTTTCACCTCCTAATCTCTCACAACTTCTTTTCCTGCCACTCATCAACTGTCCATGCTCTTCTAAGTGCCCTAAAATCCCATGCCTTCCTCAACTCTTCTACATCCATTGCAACTTCCCCTCATCTTTTGCTACTAAATAGCATCTCTCCCATAAACCCTACCCCTAGTACCAGGGTTTTACATTGCCATGTTGGTTTCCTAGAATGATAGAAACCTCTCTTCTACCATAAGAACCTTGATCTACAAGGGAATTTATTTTAATAACCTTCTGATATAGAATTATGCAAGATTGCAACTGAACACATATATAAACATAAACATAGAGATGCAACAAAAATAAAACTTCATTTCATTAATATCAAGAATTCAAAATGCTTACATACATAATGGAAATAAACTAGCTCAAGCGATGGTAACTTATCTCAAAGAAGAGATGTGGCAGCTACATGCCTCTGAACTATGTTACAATGAGGCTCAAAGGCATATTATTATTGAGAAGTAATAGAAAAGCCTAAGAAACCAAAAACCTAACCCTAGGAGATAAAGTACTAAAACTATGGGCCCCATTGGGGTAAATTGGTACAACAATTGCTTGGGGTCATAACTTTGGCATATGATCTCCATTTGACACGCACAATACCTTGTATAGAAATATTTATCCAAGGACTATACATTTTGGATGCAAACACCAATATAACACTCACATTATTCTGTTTTCCAAAAAAAACACCGTTTAGGGCCTCAAAACGGCTTTGGAAGTTCAAGACCCAAAAAACTACCAAAAATAGTAAACTATGCTACAATTAAGGAAACTGAAAAACTGAAAGAAACAATTGTGGGGGTCCATGTGGAATACACGGGTGGCCACCAATATCCGCCTGGATTAGTACTCCCCCCTTAGGAAGCAATGGTCCCCATTGCATTGAGAGCCTCCATGAGATGGGGAAACTTATGTTGAACTTGGTCCCTAGTGAGCCACTTGCCTTGGTGAAGGAGTTGGAGAGATTTGAAAACCCGATATAGTTGGATCTTCTGATGGTGAGTGTTCTTGATCTGTGTGTCAATGATCCTATTAGTTGTGGCCTGTTTGATGCAGCTTGGGTTGAGCTTTGTTGGTGTCAACTACTTAATAATGTCTGATGTGTTCAACAATTGGGGAAATTATGGCCACATCCAGTCCACATTAAATACTAGGTGCAGGCCAAGGAATGGTGTAATGTTGATCTTGAAATAATTGTCCCCTAAAACCTTAGTGATGGTCTAAGGCCCATACCAGAGTGGGCGAAGCTCACAGGTGGCCCCAGCGAGGTGCTCCTTCTGCAAATGTAACCAAACTTTGTCACCCACCTGAAACTTGTGTGGCACCGGATGTTGGTCATGACATTGTTTGTACTTAGCATTTGATCTATCTCATATGTCATGGATTTGCTAGAGGATGTGTTGAATGTGCTCAATGAAGTTATTAGCATTATCAAATTCAGACTGCACATGAGTCGAATATGCCCGAGTAGTTGTATCTGGTATGGCAACATCAATGGGACATAGTGGCCGGAATCCTAGTCCCACGTGGAAGGGGATGTGGCTAATTGAGCTATGGACAGAATTGTTGTAGCTGTGTTGGACATAGGGCAGGATTTCATCCCATGTGCATGGAGGCTTGAAGATGTACATTTGCAGGATATGCACGATCATCCCGTTGACGACCTCTGTCTGGCCATCATTTTGGGGTTGGAAAGTCTTGGACTTAGTGAGCTTGGTATCTAAAAATGAAGAGAGGCTTGAACATAATTCACTTAGGAACCTTCTATCCTGATCATAGATAATGGATTATGGGATCCCAAAGTGTACCCACACTCGTTCAAGAAGAGTTTTATAGTGGCTTCTGCTGTGATACTCTTCTTGTAGCCCATCAGAATATCCATCTTAGAGAATCTGTTGATGACCATGAAAACACAATCATTGCCATGCTTGGTAGAAGGAAATCGTGATATGTAATCCATGGATATGGATTCCCAAGGACATCTAGGAGTAGGTAAAGGAGTATATAGGCCTTGCTTCTTGATTATAGGTTTGGAAATGGCATAGGAAGTGCAAGATATGATCTACTTCCCAACATCATGTAAAATGTTTGGCTAATAAAAATACTTTTGCAGCACTTCCACTATCTTTTCTATCCCAATGTCCAATGATTTGGATGTAGTGTATCTTCCAAATCATCTTATCATGCTCGCTTGAAGGAACACAAAGGTGTCCCTTGTGGCATAATAGTGCATTCTGGAGTTGAAATTCTAGAACTTTCTTACCTACCAGAAGCATATGATATGTGGTGCTGAATTATGGATCTCTTGTAAATATGTGGCCATTCTGAAGTCTTGTGTCCACAAAATTCGAGCACAATGGCCAACACCATGACTAGTGGTCAAATTGAGGTAGTCTACAACAGTATTGGTTTTTCTCTTCTTGTACTTCATGTTAAAATGGAATTTTTATAGGTATTGTTGAACCTTAGAATTACCTTCCCCTTGACATTTGTTCTCACCTCTTTCACTTGATTTATTATAAGACTACAGATCTAATCAATGATAAATGCTATATTTTGTCTTAGGAAAGCATTAAAATGATCACCATATTATATTTTCATGTTCTTGCTATTTTAATAGATTTTTCAAATTAGCTATAGAACGCAGCTATTTTGTAGCTAACTGTGAGTTCCGTAGCTACTCTCATGGTTTGGCAAGTTACAAGTGTCAAATGAAGAACTGGGCCACATGGGCACCTCCAGAATCATCTCTACATGGATCCTATCCTACGCACTTGATCCAGATTGACAGAAAATCATCCCTAAAATCATGTTAAAGATGGAGTCAAATACATTATCTAGTAGTAGTAGGACTCTTGATATTTCATAGTTAATAAGGAGTCTAACGATTCTGTTGAAGAGTTAATGTGGATTAAGCCACTTGTTGCTGATCTAAAGTTGAGGAGTTAATGTAGATTAGACCACCTGTAGTTGTTCAAGAAGTTTAATAGTCTCATTACAATTCGAATTAAGCCATTTGTAGCATGTCTTTCTATAAAAAATCATGATAGAATTGGATCAAGCCACCTATAATAGGATTTTCTCTTAAACAATTATGTTGTTTTTTCTATAAATATCAATTAAATTGGACCGAGAAGTAGTTAGAATCTAGAGGGGATTACAAGCTTTTTGTTAAAAAATTTGTTCAGACTTTATTTTGTTAATATACAAACTCTATTTTTTCAATGGTGGTTTAAGAGTGCATCTTTAATTAGCTATCATCCAGCCACATCAGTTGCAGAGGGCCCTTGCATTGAAGTAGGTTTTTCACTTGTTGTTTTCATTTTAATTTCCACTACTCTGTTTTCTACAAGTCCATTTTCTCTAGGCTTGTTTCATTTCAGTTTTGTAACCAATAGTGTAAGGGTAAAAATCACAATTGTGCAAGTCTTATTCTTCTGAGATATTGTATGAGAAATGACCGAATGAAAAATGGGGAAATGAGAATACACAATTGCTTAGCTTCTTACTATTTTGATTACTCATTTTCGTAGCATATAATTGTCAATTGGTTGTATTAATAGATGTTCTCAAAACCATTTCAAAATAATGATAATTCTAACTTAATTGGTCGAATATATAATTCATGCAGTGATTGAAGCTTACTCAGCATATTGTCAGTTTTACAATCTGTCATCTTTTCTTTTCTGTTTTTAGATCATTACTTAGTTGCATCACTTGACATTCCAAAAAATCATTTCAATGAGATTGATTCTATCATGTTCCAAAATTGAATGGTTGAATTGTTAAATGAATGAAATTATTGAATTACCTTCTGCATTAGTATTACTTTTGGTTGTAACAATTAGATCCATGGATTAGGACTAAATGGTAGATAAGATAGATACTCTATTTCTCTTATTAGGTCATAACTGGTTAAAAATGATCCTTGGTCCATTTTTAGGAGATTAGACTAACTTAGGAACCTATCCTTCCTTTAAAAAATCATTAGATGCATGTAAATTTATCATAGATGGTATATTCTTAGACATCAAAGAACAAAAACCCCCAAAACAAACACAAAAATACAAAACAACGAAGTAAGAGAAAAGTTAACTAAGCACATATAGTGCATCACATTTCATTAGTCTACAAATCTTGGTTGATAATTAATGTATATTTAGGACACTAAATTGACTAAACATTTTGGCAACATTGTCGGGGAAGTGTAATTAGGTAACCTTATCTCTTACATTAAAATAAAATAAAATGATATGCCTAGAGAAAGAGACTTTAGGGGTAGATTTGTAGCTAGAGGCAGGATTTCAATTCCTACAACGCCACCTACTTCACCAAGACTAAGAAGGGACACATATCCATATCAAGCTCATATTCCTAGCCATAAACCTTCTAAAGTTCTAAGGTTGGAAATTCAATCTAGAGGATCTCCTACTTCATCTACTGAGGCACTCCTAGAGGAGGAAAATCTTGGATCTCCAACAGAAGGAGTAGCCATTTTCACCTCCATAGGGTAACATATTTTAGTTGTAGAATTAAGAACACCTAGTGGAGAAGAAGAAGTAGAACCTCTCTTCCACATACCATTAATAGAGGAACCATAGGAAGAGTAATTAACTTTGCACGTTGAATCTTATATTGACTCTGAAGAAACTATAATGGCAGAAGAAGGAGAGGATGGATAATTCTCACTGTTTGGAGGAAGAGGAGGTAGAGGAAGAGGTAGAGGAAATAATGGAGAAGGCAGAGGAAATAATGGAGGATTTAAAGGAAATAGGGAAGTTGATAATTCTTTTGGATTCCCTATAGTTGATGAAGAAACAGATGCCACAATGAAAAATATCTCACCTTTTGTCCTCCCAAACTTTCATGGATTAAAAAGTGAAGACCCTGAAACCTTCTTATTTGAATTTGAAGTCTTGTACAAAACTTATGATTATTTACAAGACTCTCAAAAACTCAAATTGTTCCCTTCAACGTTGAAAGGAGCTGCTTTAAAGTGGTTCATGGGGTTGGTCACTCAGTCCATTAGAACATGGAATGACATGAAGAAAGTGTTTTTGGACAGGTATTTGGATTATTTCATGCCTATCAATCACAAGGATGAAGTGTTCAAAATAATGCAAAGAGAGGATGAAAATTTAGAGGATTTAATTGAGAGATTCAACTATAACTTAAAAAGAGAAAAAATGGATAACTCAGATCAAGATACTTTAAAAGCTCTTCTATTAAAATCCATTAGATATGAGTGGATAGATATTCTTAACATAATGGGGAAGGAAGATATCTCTCAACTCCCATTAATTGCCACAGGAGAATTATGTGTTCATCTCTCAAGAGGAAAATTCAAAACTGGGAAAGGTCCAAGAGATCCTTCTCTTGTTAGGGTGAATAAATATGCAACTAGATCAATGAGTAGGGAAGAAATTGGAAACATGCTTGATGAATTTAAAACAGATATTCTAGGGAGACTTAATGAACAGATAGTCACCCTAGAGTTACAAAAAAAGTAGAAAACCGAAACTGATGATCTGGCTATTTTCTGTCCCAAATGTAGAAAGAAGCATGCTTTAAGAGAATGCCCTTTACATGCAAAAGTCATAGATACTTGTGTGATTTGTTCAGAAAACCATGAGGCCAAAAATTTTCCTTCAATCCCTGGTCTTAAGGTTGTTTTTCAAGAAGAAGCAGTTTCAAATCCAATAGAGTCTCTTTGTTTTGTCTTTAGAAGACCTTAGCAAGGGAAACACGATCATGGTTTTTGTTATCACTTAGGTTTTCCCAAAAGTTGCAAGAAAGGGAAAGGAGGCTGAGGTAACCACAAACCAATCTTTTAGACACAGATTCTAGCCAATATGCATCCAGAGAGGGCTCTCTCTTTAAGTTTTAGCTTTTTTTTTTTAAAGATATTAGGCTATTTGTGAAGTTTGGGAGTTTGTTTGATATTGGGTGGTGAGATTCAATAGCAAAGGGATAAGACTGAGTAGTTTAGGCCATTGGGCTAATGGAGTCAAGTAAGATGGCTTTACTGGATTTGGGTTTCTCAACAAAAGATGGTTTCACAGACAAGGTGGTCAAACAACGAACAAATAAAGACTTTGAATAGATGGAATGGGTTTCAAAATGAGTGAAGGGCAATTAAGAATCCTTCAACCAATTTCAAGAGGGAACTTGGATGATTATTGATAAAGAGCAGTGAAGAATTCCTTAACAAATAATCAAAATGAAAGAACTAGAAAACAGGAGCAATTAAGATTTCACTGTTTATCCTAATTTAGATGAAAACATAGAAAATGATAACTTTTGAAGACAAAGTGCAATAAAGCAAATTCTGAATTACTCTTTTTTGTTTATCATTCAGATGTGAAACAAAGATGATATAATAAAAAAAGAAAAATCTAAAACATAAGGTATAGGGGACTTATTGATCCAGTGTTTGCTTCAAGAAATCTGTGAAAAGTCCATTGCATTGATCCTTTGTCCAGCAAGCCATGCGAAAATTTGATCCAATCAACACTTTATTCCAAAAAACGAGTATTATAGCAATGTATTTGAATCCACCCCTAATACTCCAGTTGAGGGAGTATTTATACAAAATATTTTACACAAAATATCTCATAACAGAGTGAGATATATTCTAGTGATGACAAATCATTTTTACAGAAAAATAGAGACAGCTAGTCTCGAAGATAGGAAAAAAGCAAACAGATGATGTGATGTTCCTATTTGTGCATGGTGTGCTGGAGGTAGTCCCTTTTTATTTGGCTTATTGCTGTAACTTCATGCTGGCTGCCCTATTTGACTGATACTCTTTATTTGGTTTGATACTCTTCGACCTGTTTTGACCACTGTTCACTTTTATTCATCTATGTTTATCTCAACAAGGTATATAGCCCAAAATTTACATTTTACCAAAGGTAACTTTACAAAATCTCTAACATATCTTCCCACCATTTCTGCTTTGGCAATTTGTGCCTTTGAAATTTCCTGAGTGTTTCATCAGTCTCTGTGTATTTGAAAAGGTTAGGTTGAATGGTGAATAGATGCTTTACCTCATGCTCAATGTAGAATAAGTTCTCTAAACTGTCATAGAGAACTCGGCCTGTGGGAAGTGTTTTCACTCGTGTTGCACTTGATGATGAGCTAGTTTGATTGCTAGCATACCTGTTCAATTTTTCTATATAAATTCATTAGCTTATCATTAATGACCAAAGGACTTGGTAGCCCTTTACTCTACAAAACTGTGAATTTCTCCATAAAAGAATTGATTTCTACTTGCATGTCTTGGCACCTTCTCTCTAAGTTTTGCATTAAAGTTCTCTTGGTCAGAACTCTTTTGATTTCCAAAATGGTGTCTATCCTGTAGGTTTTAACCCTGTACAAAAATTACCTGCATACGAATTCTAAATCACAGGAAAAATAAAAATGCGAGAGCATAACACATAAAACACATATACACAGAGATTTCCCACTAGATCCCAAAACCAGGACTACCAACTTGATT
>APFE031512901.1:102290-163312 GCA_000404065.3 Pinus taeda
TCATTTGGCCTAATTATCCTTGTTCAGTCCTTGTTCAAATCCATCATTTTCTATAGTTTATGCATTATTTTTAGTATGTTTATGTCATTGGTACGAATAAGGGAAGTCACTTTTCCTAGGTGGTTAACACGTGTTTATTTCAGGTTTTTTGACATATATTGGAGCAAAGTCAAAGCAATCATGAGCTATAAGGCAGCCAAGCCTGAGGTGAGGACTCAAAGGGGGGGTTTCCTATGGCATTAAATAACCCTTCCTTGGGATCTTCACCCCCAACTCCAAGTTCCAAAGACCACCAAACCAAATCTAGAAGGCAGCCAAGCAACATTTAGAAAGGGATTGTTTAACTCACAGTTTGACAGCCGAGTTCCACAAATTGAGGAGGCCAGCTAGGTCCCTGGTGATGTATAAATGTTGAGGCCTCAGCCTTCGTAAAAATACTTTTGAAACTATTGTGTACTTTGCACCTTAGTGCTGCAGTTCTATTTTGTTCTTTTGTAGCCATTTTTGGCATGACTTTTATGATTATTTTTGGATAATGAGAAGCAGTTTGGTTTCCTATCAAATCTGAGTTTTTCATAGGAGCCAAAGGTCTCAGGGTTGGGCCCAACCTGAGAGCCTAGGGCCTCCTTTCTGTATTGTTACTTTTTCTTTTACGTATAATTGTTTTCCTTTATGCATTTGAACATATTTCTGTTATGTAGATTTCGTTATGTTGCTGGAATAGATCACTGTTTGTGAATGACATTGTTTTAGGTGCTTTGGTAGGATAATAACAACAAAACCTCCAAGAAAAGGGACAACCACACTCCTGGTTTCACCTCATCCTTATTGGATTTGGGGCTGGAATTGAGGAAACAGTGCTGCCTCACAAAAACACTAGTTTGCTTGATTATGCAATCTTTAGTGTGCTTTTTTTTATTAGCAGAGATTAGTCATGGGTTTGGACATCTGAAATGTTTCTTTGCATAGATGGTGTACAAGGTTTTCTTCCCAAATAAAGTGATGTTCATTTATGTTGTTGATGGTTAGACTAGACTAGTTTAGGATTTGATCATTTGCAGGACTTTGTTGATTTGATCAAGGTACACCGTGCAGGGCAGCTTCCTCATTCTTTCATCCACCCAAAGTATCATCTGAGCCACCTGTTCTGTCTCCACTAAGTTTCTCATTTCCCATCTATCCTTTTTGTCCACGAAACCTTACCTCCTTACTCATCATTGCCTTAGCCTTCTTCAAGCCAAGTCAGCCTTCTACACCTCTTCACCGATCCACCCACCAGTCCTCAGGCCATTTTTAGATCCCTATCCTACCTCCAGATCCATCCATGCACCTTCCCTCACTCATCCATCTCCTAAAAACCGATTTCCAAACATCTTGTAGAAATTCTGAAACATCCTGTAGAAATTCTGAAACATCCTATAGAACCCCTGCAGACTTCGTGTAGAAGCTCACAAGTGAGGTTTCCTGACAGCCAAAATTTGTGAGACTCTCGGTAAGAGTGGTAGGGACTCCTTAGACCCTCTCTGAACCTTTCCAACCTTTTCCAAGCATTCCTCTTCCTTGATCCACACCTGCATAGTAAAGCACAGTTCAAGCACATGCATGTGAGAATTGACAACTTAATCAAAAATACAAAAAGATGCTTTCTTAGGACCAAGGTAGTTTAAACACATGTCTTTTACCTTAATAGAAGTAATGGCAGCTCTTTCAGTAGTTTTCACTCTCATTTTTGCATCAGTAGGACTAGCTGGTAGAATTAGGGTTTGCTAGGGTTTGCGCTTTCCTTCAGTTTTCTAGTCACTTTTCGCAAGTAGATTAGCTTCCTTTGAGTTAGCTTTCATCCATCAATTAAAAGCTTCTTCTGAGAGCCCATAGAAGTTGGCTAAAGCCCCTAGCGGACTTGTGCCAGTTGATCAAGTGACAATTGTGGCAAGAGCTAGTACTTGTGCATACAGCACCGTCGCTTCCAAGTTTGTTACGAACAACCGGGTTGATAAAAGTAAAGAAGGGAGTCCCAGGAGTTGCAGCATTATTGCTGCAATACTGGAGCCCACCAGTTATCTCATAAACGAGAATTGTATCTTCTAGTTTTTCATAGGGATGTTGTGTTTTATTTTTCTTACTGAAATATTATTATCTCTCTCTGTTGGGGCCTTCGTTTTGATTTTGAAATGATTTTGATTATTTTGGCTCGCCAAAGAACGAGGACGAAATGGGTGGCAGTAGGAACGACTAGTTTGCGAGGAGGACAACTGGAGGGGAAAGAAGGACAGGCAGTTGTGGAGTGGTTGTGGAAAAGTGTCAGTAGAAGGCATAGGTAGTTGAGCATACAAGAAGGAGGAGTGGTAGCCGAGGGGAAAGAACAACCGAGTAGGAACTGGTAGTCCAAGTGGCAGGGGAAATACAAAAGGTGAAGACCCATAAGGAAGAGAGGTTGGCTGTTGTTGTTGGTATTATGGATGGGATAGTTGGTTGCAGCAGGACAAGACTAGAATGTAGGGTCATGTACAAGCAAGACCCTTGAGTTAAAGAACAAGCCTGTAAGTCTATAAATAGTTATTCCTTATAATCATCTATGGTGAATGGCGATATGTCATGTAATAGTCTACTGTTGAACTAATATGAAGTAGATTCCATACTGGTTTCTTAGCATGGTGTGTATGGTTGTATATGATGTGTCGACCCACTTAAATTTTAAGTATTCTGTAAGATTCATGCATGTAGTAGTTTCTTAGTATTGGATGGTATTTTGTTATCTCGATTATCTATGTGATGTTGTTTATATATTACTGATGAATGCATCCTTGAACCTCTCACGAACCCTTCTTAGTTATGGTCACGACACGCCTTGGGTGAGACTCCTTACCCCTTGGGTAAGGTGAAAATGTCAACATTGTCCTAGACTACAACGATCCATTGTTGGCCCTCTGCGCTTGAACCTAGGGTCTTCTCCCTTGATGAATCTTTCGTGCCAACAAATAATTCCATTATTGGGACCTGAAGCTACAAGAACTGGTTCGGAACATGGTGTCGAGGATATTCAAGAAAGAGATTAGGGATTGGTGGGATCACATAATAGATCAGTTTATAGCAGAGCAAGCTATCCAAAGGAATTAAACGATCGGCATGGTGAGTGAAGGGATTTTATATGCAGAGTGTGCTAATGACGAGTATGAGATCTTCTCATTCATGTTCCCAGAGGACTTATATAATTGGTTAAAAAGGCTGAAAGTGCAGAATCAGTAAGGGGGATCGATGTCATCTCATCACAATTGGACACCTTAAAACCTCATATCACTCCAGCAGTTAGACAACAAGTTTACCATAGAAGTCGATTTTTGGGTTAAGACTACAGTGGAATGGTATATAGTCGAGTTTGCTACCGAAAGTTATAAATATTTTTCAAAGGCAAAAGCGGTGTTTGGATCCAAATTAAGAGGAAGGTTGATGAGGAAAGTGTCGTTGTGGATTAAAATGTTTATGGTAGAAGAAGGACTACTGCCTTCACCTACTGCGGAGACGGTAGCATAAAACCCTCATACCAGGGGAGAATGCTACCAGTTGGGGAATAGATATGTTGCTAAAGGAATGGATGTAGAAGGATTGTGGAAAGCTAGAGATGTTAGAGCATAGAGGAGAGCCCTACTAGCTGACAAGTGGCAAGAGAGAGTGGTTCAGACTCTGAAGAAGAGAAAGATGGGACCCCACCAAGTAGGAGTGGTGTTGGGAAGACCCCAAGAGGAAGGGAGAGGGAAAGAGGATGCATGACAAAGAAATATTAGCAATAGGAGGGATAGGGGCTAGAATGATGAAGAGGATCCTTCCTTATAGGTTGCGGGAAGGATAGTGCAAGAACAAATGCCGAGTATATATGAAGAGGAAAGAGAAGAGGGCATGGGCAACATCATGAGAAGATTATTTTCCAAAGGAGAAGCATCCACTAGGAGTTAGCAACAATACCCTCAAGGTACAGATAGTATTCCTCTCGACCTTCCCCTGGTACCTTACTATAATCCAGAGAAATTTTTTATTAAATTATCCAAGCAATATGGGTACACAACGTGCGCGAAAAATATAAATCTAGTTTTAATACAAGAAATAACAAAGGAGCCAATGGTATAAGTAACTTGGTATTGAAAGGATCCCAACAGCTAGGGAACAAGGGGTTCATGTTGCTAGCGCATACCTAATTAAGCATAGCGGGATCCTTTACCAGATATCTAGAGTTTGCGTGGAGGGGAAACAAAGACATGGAGTAGCATGGGTATCTCTGTGAAGCTATTTGGAGAGCATGATAGAATGTACGTAATGTCAAGACAGTTGAGTTCCAGACCATGCTGAAGGAGAGAGCTTTGCATTGGTTTATAAAATGAGCGAAACGAAACCAGAATCCTACGATAGATGATATCAAGAGAGGATTCATACAGGAATTCAAGGTACATTAGATAGACCAACAAGGGTTATCGGAGATGTGGGAAATCAAGCAGAAGGAGGGCGAAACTACTTGGGAACTCATGCAAAGGTTTAAGGATGCCATTTCTAAGCTGAGTTACACTCTAGATCCGAATGACTGACGAGACTGGTTCGTCAAGGCACTCTTGACCCTCACAAGAATGCCACTAATGCAACAAAAGATCAAGACTCTCCAAGATGCTTTGGAGCAAGCATCATGCATAGAGGCCACGGCTGGATCTCATCATGAATATCAGGGAGGGACACGTTTGCAGGATCCATCAATTATGGGCCTTCATGATTAGATCACAACTTTAATGGAGAAATTGAAGGATCTTCGACCAGTTCGGTCAGCCAGACCTAACGTATGGTGCACACACTGCATGGTGGAAGGACATGTTGCAACAAAGTGCCCAAGGTTGTGGGGAATTAACCATCCAGGGGGGGTTGCGAGATCATGAGGGACCCCACTAATCGTAGGAGTTGTGGTAGTAGGAGCGCAAGGAGTTTTTCCTAGACAAAACAACCAGGAATATTGTGAGATCTGTAGAATCTATGGACATCTACCACAGATGTGCTCGATACTACAAAAGTACTCTAATGTCCCTAATAAAAGCTACTGTGAGTTCTGTGCATCTACAACACATCACACTGACCAGTGCCGAGCACTGGATGCTCTAGTAGAATGGTTGGACAGGTCTACGTTCAGGATTAATGAGTCAAACTGGGGAGGATGAGGAGGAAATGGGAGAGGAGGAAGAATGGGAGGAAGAGGCCCAATAAGATGTTACAATTGTTACCAAGAGGGACACGTTGCGAAGGAATGCTCGCTCCCTAGGAGACCATGGTGTTCACAATTCCGAATCAATACTCATGCCATGGAGGATTGCCCGGAACTCATTGCAAAGTGGGACAAAAGGACGAGATAGACAGGGGCTAACCTAGTTAATGTCAAACCTCGTACCAACGACGGTCTTCCCACAACCAATATCAATATAGTTACAAGAGGGGAAAGCAAACGGGGGAGGATCATGGTATGGTGGACCCACCCTTGATAGTTAAGGCAACATCCCCAAAGAAATTATACCAACCTGAGCGACAAAAGCAATATTATCACGAGGCGGCTAAGCTATTTGAGTGGATGACCAAGATGAAGGAATATCAGAGACAGAATGGCCATGCACTCAATAGAAATCATCCAATTGAGGAATGGTTTAAATTATTCTTGCATATCGTCGAGGATGAATACATGTTAATGGAGTTGCGGAAAAGTTTAAAGCCAACATTATCAATGGAGGAAGGGGAAGCGGAACGATCATCTGCCAACCTACCAAAAAATCATACCAGAAGAGTGTAGTGAAACAAGAGGAGAAGCGGAAAGGAATTCCGAATTAATACTCAAGTTGCGGGATTCCAAATTAGGGACACGATGCTAGACCTAGGATCAAATGTAAACATCCTTCCTAGGAAAAAATGGGAAGCAATGGGAAAGCCACAACTAAAATACTCTCTAATTCAATTAAGAATGGTGAACTAGTACTATATTCTACCCATTGGAAGGCTAGAAAACATAGTGGTAGATGTGGCGGAGGTGAAGGCACACATTGAATTCGAAGTGATCGACATAATGGAAGATAAGGACACATACCCAGCACTCCTTGGGATTGAATCAGCCTATGAAAACTATGTTGTCATCAACCTAAAGAAAGAATTGATTATTTTCAAAGCAGAAGGATTGATGGTGATCCAACCCTTGGATCCGTATCAAGGACCCAGGTTCACAGAACCTGTAAATGACAGGGATGAACCAGGAATGCTAGACCAGCTATAGACACTAACATCGAGAAAAAGGGAAGACTACATAAATCCTACTACATGAGGATCTGTCAGCTAGAGGAGTATTCAGAGCTCGAAGATTGGTTCAGAAGCTGCATGGGATGCATGGTAGGAACACGGATATGAACTGAACACTGGATGCTATGCAATGATAGGTATGATCAACTGGATATGAGCAGAGGTAAGCAACTATCCCAAATTCCACGACATTGAACTAGTAGACATATTTTTGAACAAAGTAGACAAAGAAATGAGGGAAGACCAAAATATTCCATTGTTTGACATCACACTCTTGGCTAAGCCGGCAAGGTGGTGGAGAACACATCGCAACACACTGCATGAGTGGGAAGCCGTAAAAAAAGCCACAAGGTAGAGGTTTGTTTAGGAGGAAGACCAACCGCAAGATAATATGAAATACAAAGGGAATTCAAGTCCCGAGAGGCACGTAGAGGCCTTCATAAAAGGTTGGAAAAGACAGGGGATCTCGAAGGAACTATGGGTACATATATTCATACATACCCTAGGTACAGTTCCCTGTGCTTGGTACGTGCAAGAGGAACTCCATAGGAAAATGATGGATTGGGATGTTGTAGAGGCACAATTCATTAGCAGCTTCTCATTCAAAGGCGAGGATGCATGCATGATTGAGACACTCCATGGGATTAAGAGGATTCTATTCACCCCAAGATAGTTGATTGAAGGTTGTATGGATGAAAACTTCCTACAATGTTTGTACGATGTGGATTCTCCAGAATATGTGACCTGTGACAAGGTGGATGCAGAACCAGACGAAGATGGGTCAGACGGATTAAGACACTTGACCATTGAGAAAATAGAAGGAGAAAGAGAAATCCAAGAGAGTCCCTCAAGAGAAGGTGCTCATCTTTTACCGATGAAGCTAAGGAAACAAAATGTTAGGATAGAGGATAAACCCGAAATGGCATCTATGGGAGATTATTGGGATGAACAGATGACAAAAGAATTTTTCGACCTGATGCAGGAGTATCAGGACTTGTTTTGGTGTCAGTAGTAGAGCTAAAAGGAATAAAAGGAGATATAGGGGAGATGAAGATTGTTCTAAGATCAGATGCCCATCTCGTGAAGCATAGACTGCATAGAATAAACCCCATGGTGAAGGAAAAGGTTAAGAAGGAGATCGACAAAATGTTGGAAGCAGGTATAATATTCCCAATAGATGAAGAGAGTGGTTAATTCTGATAGTCATTCAAAACAAGAAGGATGCGACAGTAATCAAGGTTTGCGTTAATTACCGAAATCTCAACAATGCATGTGTGCATGACCCATTCCTGACACCTTTCAGTGATGAAGTCCTACGCAACGTAGTGGTTAATGAAGCATATTCGTTTATAGATGGATTCTCTTGCTACCATCAGGTTCGAATAGCTGAGGAGGATAGAAGGAAAACAAAATTGACTACCAAATGAGGGTCATATGCATAAAACAGAATGTCATTCGGGTTGAAGAATGCACCATCGATTTTCTTAAGGATTGTCAGAGCTGCATTTCGAGACTACATTCACAGGTTTCTAGAAGTGTACATGGATGAGTGGGTAGTGTCTAGCTTGTTGAATAACCACCCAAGCTTACTAAGTGTTTTTTTTCTTCTCCGGATAAAGACTAAATCTATTAAGAAAGGAAAAAATATAGTACAATCAAGCCTGTAAATAGGCAGAGCAGAGAGACAGGGGAACCAGAGGTGAAGGGGACTCAACCTCGTTCCAAAGAGAGACACGGGAATGGGCCTAGAGAGCAAGGATTACATCTGAAAAAACTGAGCAGAGAAGCTACCCCGAAGGGTTATTTTCTACATAACGACATTTTTTGCCTTTTTTCTTGCTCACTTTTATCCACCCAGTGGAGCTTGGCTGACTCGTAACAAGTTGTAGATTATTCTGTTCTGACGGATGAGCATCCTTCTCAGAGTCTGAAGACGAAGATAGATGAGAGCGCTTCTGGGAGATCTGAGAGTTAGAGGGAACCTCCGGAACCGTTGAGGGATCGTCCCTCGGAATTTCCTCACTCTGCATATCAGCTTCAATGTCCTCATCAACCTGCTCATCTGCATCAGATTCATCCTCCTTCGAGCTCGAGAAGTCTAAGTCGCCCAACGGACGAGGAGGCTCAAATGGATTGCATCTTTTGGATTTGGGCTTACGGTTCAGATTCTTCTTTTTATCTTTAAACTGCGAACATGTACTCTGGAGGTGCCCTGTTTGATGACAATGGCGGCAGCGGAAGGCTGTATTCTCGTAATCCAGTGACTGAGTCCAGTGGAAATCTCCAAACTTGAGGTTAATCTGATCCGGCAGTCCTTTGCTGATATCTATTTCTGCACACAGTCTGTCGTAAGTGAAGAGACCATTGTCCCTTCTTGAGGTATCTGTAGCGAGGTATCGTCCTAAGGTATTTCCAATGGCTAGGAAGACAGTGAAATCCCAGAAATGTGCTGGAAGATTCGGCAGCCTGACCCAAATGGGAAGCTTGGAGATCACTACTGTAGAAGGGTCGAAATCAGGAAACCAGGGGGTAAGAAAAAACCTAGCCGAACCCCAGAACCAAGGGCCTCCCGTTAAGGCTTTCTGGTAGTCTTCGCTTGAATCAAAAACCACTAGGAAGAAACCTTTTGAACATAGGAGGATTTTGCATTTTTTAGTCCAAGAGGAATGGACCCATTGATAAAGATCTGCTGTGCGAGGCCATAGCCCATTAAATCTGCATATGAGAGCTGATTCTGCAAAAATATGATACCGGTTTTCAACCCTAGGATTGGAGAAGCTAATGGAGGGAATTTCCTCTGCTTTGTCAACCAGAAACGGCTTTGGAACGCCGTTTAGCTGTGCTGCCTTAGAAGAAGCCTGAGGTTGGGCAGCGTTTTTGCGAGCTGCGTCTTTGTATGAGAAAGATGGGGCAGAGGAGGTTTGCCCTGAGGAGCCACCTCTTAAACGGAAAGAAGCCCTAATGGAGGCGTCCTTTTGAATGCTGTAAAAGGAGAGAGAGAGGGGTAGCATAAGTTGCTTACCCTTATAAAGAAGTCTAAGGCAAGAGGAGGGGATCCCCAGCCTGCATTCCAGTTTTTGCAGAAGATCCTGCACAAGAACTGCTGCATGCACCCATAACAATGTCGTTTTACCTGAAAGATTGACTTGGATCTGAATTGCAGGGGATTCTTCAGGCAGATCTGTCTGGTTCAAGAGAGAGAGCTACTTCAGAGTTGAGCTTGATTGACCCTGCCTCCTGATGATAGCTTGCCCATAGATCTGGGTTTTGTTGAGGATCCAAGATCTGCTGGGCTTCTGATTTGATGGTTTGATTACAGATCTAAGCCACTGACTACCATCCAATGTTAGGACACCCGATTCAGAACTGAGCCTTGACCCTGCAGACACAACTTGGAATAAAATGGGTGAAAAAAAAGCATGAGGACTGGTCGCTATTGATCTTGCCGCAGGGTCGGAAACTTGACAGCGGATCTTGGATATTCGATGAATGCAGATCTGTAATAACCACAGATCTATGACCCCAATGAGCAGATCTGAGACATTGAATCCCTCTGCTTGGATGCCGCTGAAAACCTTCCTCAGAAAATGCTCCCCTTCCCTTACACGTACAGTGTTTCGAGCGCCAGGATGGAGTGTGAAGCCTTCAATACCTTCTGCGTTGAAGTTGATAGCATCTTCCTTTTTCGAAACTACGAACTTCGCTAGCGAGGAGACCCTGAAACAACAAAAATCTTTGAATCCCTTTGCAAGAAGAAAAACTGTAAAAAAATTCCAGGAATTGGGTTCCGAGGAATAGACGGGATGCCAAGTTTCGCGCCTGACGAAAGCCTCTTCAGATGCTGAGAAAGCGTACAGCTCGCAGGGTTGCAGAGATCCGTTCGCCTTATAAACCCTCGATGCCATCGCTTACCTTCCGCCAATGTTCCCCAAGCTTACTAAGTGTTATGTTTGAAAGGTGTCGACAATTGCAAATGTCCTTAAACCTTAAGAAGTGCATTTTTGCAGTCCCATTTGGAATGCTGCTAGGACACATCATCACAAAGAGGCAGTGTGCGTAGACCCTACGAAGGTTGCAGCGATTGTCAACATGGAGCCACCACACAATGTAAAACAATTGAGGTCCACTTTGGGCCATACGGGGTACTATCGATGCTTCATCAAGAATTATGCATCGATCACAGCCCCAATGGAGAAATTACTAAAGCAGATTGAAGTGTTCACTTGGACTGAAGACTACCAAGCAACATTAGATAAATTGAAAGAGAAACTGGTAAGCACCCTGATCCTTGTCTATCCATAATGGAACATAATGTTTCATGTACATATTGAAGCATCAGGGATAGTGCTAGTAGTAGTCTTAACACAACCAGGGAAAGAAATATGGATCACCTGATGTAGTACGCCAACAGAAAGTTGTCAACTGTAGAAAGGAACTATACGACAAATGAGAGGGAGGCCTTGGCCATGGTTTGTTCTTTGCAAAACATAGAGCATTACTTATTGGGGGCGCCATTCAAGTTTTTCACACACCATTCCGCACTGAAGTACTTAGTAAACAAACCAGTACTAGAGGGTAGGATATGCTGATGGTTATTACTATTCCAAGAATTCACTTTTGAGGTGATCATAAAGCCAAGAATATTGAATGTGGGGCCAGATCATTTGTCATGATTGGAGACTAGAGAGAATGAAGGAGCATTGGATGATTAGTTGCCCGATGCCGACTTCTTCAGAGTGGAGGCAGTCTCAGATCACCTAGAAGAGATCACTATGCTATTGACAATAGGGAAATTCTTGGAGGGGTATACAACAACACACAGGAGACACTTAATAGTAAGGGTAGCAGACTACCAACTAATCATAGGAAATCTCTACAAGATGGGCTTAGATCAAATCCTAAGACGTTGCATACTTCAGCATGAAAGATAAGATGTGTTATGGGAATGTCACGCATGAGTCACAAGAGGCCATGTGGGAGGAAAATCCACCGCAAGGAAGATACTACATGCAAGACTATGGTGGCCAAACCTTCACAAAGATTCTAAGGAATATGCTAAGAGCTTCAATGTTTGTTAGACAGTTGGGAAGCCTTCCCAATAGGATGAACTGCCTTTAAATCACGTTCATACAGTGCAAATATTCGAGAAGTGCGCAATAGATTTCATTGAACCCATAGCACCACCAGCAAGGCATTCACACACAAGATATATATTAACCGCCACCGAATACCTCACAAGATGGGCAGAAGCAGCACCCATCAAAGACTGTACAAATGACATTGTTGCAAGGTTTATTTTTGAGAACATAATCTTGAGATTCGGATACCCGAAGAGCCTCACAAGTGACCAAGGAATGCATTTTATAAATGAAACCATTGAGGCTCTTCTAAAGAATTTCATGATTCAGCATAATAAAAGCAGTCTGTATCACCCAAAGGCCAATGGGACTATTGAAGTATTCAACAAAATCTTGGAGAATGGTCTAACAAATATCATATCAGCCAACAGGTATGATTGGGATAAGAGAATATTGACAACTCTATGGGCATATAGAACAATACTGAGGAGACGTCATAAACAAACATTGTTTCAGCTAGTATATGGGAGGGAAGCAGTGGTTCCAACAGAGTTTATAATACCAAGCATTTTCATCTCTGAAGCAACAAGAATGACAGATAATATAGCATTGAGAGAAACATTAATTCAACTAATGGAACATGACGAATCACGGTCCTTGGCCGAGTTTCACCAGTTAATGGAGTAGAGAAGGCAAAAGGCTTGGCACGATGGGCATGTCAGGAAGAAAACATTTGAATTCTGGGATCATGTATTGCTATATGACAACAATTTCTAGAAATTCCTAGGTAAACTATAGATGCACTGGTTGGGCCTCATCATAGTTGCGAAAATCAGAGATTTGGGAGCAGTAAGACTAGTGCAACTAGACAGAGAAATTCTATAAGGATGGGTAAACGGTGCATGCCTAAAGCCCTTCCATAAGTCATCAAACATAAATTCAAGATAAAAGGGGGTCTTGGAAATGAGCCTGCAAGTAGGTAGGAGGTTATAAAATTTAGTTAGTCATGTTAAACAGTTAGTTGCAGTCATGCCTTTTATATCATTTTCATAAATATAAGCAAAAGCGTCAATAAGGTTGCGGCAACATTATCATCATGCCGCAACCCATTTGTGGTCAGGGTGGTGAATAGAGTTAGTAGTCACTTGTAGGCATATGCTTTCACAGCCCAAGTTACACATAGGCAGACACTTTTTCAATCGTTATGGTCTTTTTCATTCTTTATGGTCACACATTGGATTTGTCCTTTTCATTGTACCAGTAGTAATTTCCATAATAAGTAACCAATAATGCAACTGTCAGGTAGGAGCCATAAAATATTTTCCCATTAGGAACAAGTTTAGTTAATAAATAACCCCCATCACAGAAAAATTAATATGCTATGCGGCCCACTCTGTCCTTCCCTAGTCCACATCATGAATGTCAGGTCCAGGTCAGCTGACGGCGACAAAGCATGGCTAGAAAACATGGGGAAGTTGCCAAAGTAATTAGTTTCTAAAGTGCAGTCAGGAAACGTTGTGTCAAGCCCAACTACTTAACCTGCAGGATAATGAAGGAAACTACAAAGTTTCAATTATAGGTAGCAGAAGAAATCTAGGCCCGCTCTGAAGAACAGTTGTAGAAATGCAGGAGTGCGAAGTCTCAGGTGACAATTGTTTACCAAAGATGCAGGGAGATGGTGAAGGGAATTATCTCAGTTCCATAAGATAAGTTAGATGAATGAATTGAGCTAGTGGAGAATTTGTATGGGAAATATGATAAGTCGATTTTAATCGACAACGACCTTATGGATTGCTTTTAGTTCCCAACTCTGAAGAGAGAGGTCTACATAGAAGACGTCTTCAAGGAAGACAACACCAAGACTTCCAGAGTCAGGGAGGAATTTAGACGATTGCAGAGGTCAACATTAATCAACTTGATAAGTTTACCAGTTTTCAGCACTTAGTTCACTGCCATGCAATGTACTAAACTATTGGCGAGCAAAATGCATGGGGGATCCTTGTGGCTTGACAAAGAATACCCCATTCATGTAGATGATATTCATCGTCTAATAGGGCTATCGATGCCTAGGGGGGGAAGGCAGTAACCATAGCATTCCAAGTAGGTGCTAAAAGAGGCAAGAAGTAGGGTGAAGATAACTACCATGCAAAATATGGAACTAAACGATGTTGAAGTGGAGAAAAGATTGACATGATAAGAAGAGTTGACATTAGATTTTCCTGCTACATCATAGCGGGGAAAACTATGAAACACTTCTTAAGAAACGAATGCACACTGGATGCAATTTCAGTTGCAGAGCATTGCTACAATGAGGAGGTACTTGACTGGTTTGCTTTTGTTCTCAACAAACTTTTTGAATCATGCGAAGATGTTTATAGGTGGAGTACCAATTTTCTTTTTGGGTACATTCTAATGTCTCTGGCCATGTGGAAATGGAGGCCGCCAAGAGGGAGGGAAATGATGCCTATCATCGAAGGACAACCATTAGCACTTTGGTATGAACCATGGAGAGTGTTGGGGGATCTGAACACGAAGGAAGTAAATGAAACAACTTTAAGAGACTGGTACGAAATGATGCTAATTACAGTAAGGTCGATGCGGGGGATACCCAAAACTCTGCTAGATGAGTTTTCTGAAGAAGTTTGGTTCAGAGCCTCGCATGGGAACACCTACATTCAACCACGGTGCATCCATATGGAAAGATTCAAGATGAGGCAACAATTTGTTCTAACTGAAGTAGCACTACATAGTGAGATGGGATCATCGTCGAGGGTGGCCTGCGAAATTACTGATGGGAAGTACAAATATTTGTTCGAGGCCCTAAAGTCACAAGAGTAAGAAGGAGAAGTAGGGGAAAGTAGCAGGAAAAGGCTAGCCGAGGATGACCTCCACCCGATGGTGTTGCAGATGGAGGAGAAAATGTTCACACTGAGGAAAAAAATTGTGAGTTTCAATGGCCAATCACGTGAGAGTAGCCAACCTTTGTAATTTCAAGGTTCCACTATGTTTTCACCCATCATTACAATTCCGTTGGCTATGAAACTTCCCACTCTATTTGCTCGCACTCCATCCCAGCCAACTGTCCCCAAGACAAAGAAAAAAAGGCTCATTCACAGCTTAGTTGTTAAAAAGCCGAGAACTGTCCTGACAATCCCAATTGTCGACCTTACTGATGAGGTCAGACACCCAGTTTCAACATCCCCAATAGTTGAAAAAATTCCACCCACCACCTCTGTCACCTTACATCAGTCGCAGGAACTTTCCATACACACAACCTCTACTTCTGCTACCCTCTCAAAAACCCTCCTGCCCGGCCAAAGACGAACAACTGTAGAAATGGAAGTTGTGTTAGCAGAGTGAGATAAGGGCACCACATCTGCCAGCAGCACCCAAAACATCGCTAGTATCACTACTTTTTCAATCGAACCCACCTATTTTGCAAGAGGAAAGGGATGAACAGTACTAGCCACTTTTTCCTATAAATTTCCTGATGGTCTCAAAACCTAACATTGTTCCCCCTACTCTTCATTTCACCCCACAGTCACAGCCTGTTCATTCGCCTGCCTCCCACTCCAAAAAATCCATAGCTAGCAACCTACCCATACAATAGCATTTTCCAGAGCCCATATGACAAGCAACACATAGGGTCGAAAAGATCCATGATGATCTGGCCAAAGATCACGAGTAGCAGAGACAGCAACTGCAGGAGGTGACAGAAGAACGAGATCACCTAAGATGGACAAACACATATTTACAAGCACATATTGACCAGGTCACACAGAGAGTCCGATCATTATGGCTAACGATCATTGACATAGACACAGAAGCCCCAATGGATATCACAGCCTGCACACTAGTGAGTTGTTGTAGCCATATCAAGCAGCATGCTCGAATCTAGTAGCCGCCAATGCCGATATGAGAATGAAACTGGAGACGGGAAGATCAGCGCTTCCAAACCCAGTTGAGATATACGCAAGGACAATTGAGGGAAAGATTAGCGAAGTAGAAGAAAAGAAACAAGCACTCGCCCAAGCTCTTGCGGACGACTACACCTTGATGGACAGAGTCCACGACTAGCCAGGAAGGCTAGCATTGAAAAATCATCTGGTTTACCCCATGAGAGAGAAGATATAGGCATTGTTCACCAGCGCTAGGGACTACATGGATTCTATCCACCTACAACATATCAATGAATAGATCGATGCAATCCAGGTGCAAGTCGATCAGATTGAGGAATAGTCAGCAAGAACTAAGAAGGTGATTAGAAACCTGTGCCCGCCGATACGTCTACAGGTTCTGACTCTAAAGGAGGTTTGTGACACAAGTGGAAAGTAATGGGACAATCTGCAAAGTCAACTACCAACTGGGTTAGTGTCCAATACGGCTGAGGAATTCACTCAACGGGTTGACACAATCCTCGCCGGATGGGAAGCCGCCCTCCAAAAGTACAGAGAATTCAGGTAACAAACCACGACATTTGTTTCGGAGTTGGAGCCTTCATTTGAAACGAGGGAGCCTCAGATGGAGGGAAGTGTAATGGGATCAGACAACACCCTGCAAGTGTTGGTTGAAATAAAGGAAGCACCAGCTCATCTGTCAGTAGAGTCAACACAACCAACAGTGTAGCCACCAACTAGAGCATCCACGGAGACACCAACAGGACCGGCTCAGATCGAAATGAAATGACTCAGGGATGAGTCAACGAATTGTGGTCAGGGCTTATTGGGGCCTTCGTTTTGATTTTCAAATTTTTTTGATTATTTTGGCTCACCAAAGAACGAGGAGGAAACGGGTGGTGGAAGCAATGGTTAGGTTGCGGGGAGGATAGCTGGAGGGGAAAGCAGGACAAGCAGTTGCAGAGTGGTTGCAGCAAAGTGTCAGTAGAAGACAAAGGTAGCTGAGAAGACAGGAAGGAGGAGTGGCAATTGAGGGGAAAGAATAGCCAAGCAGGAACTGGCAGTCTAGGTGGCAGGGGAAATACAAAAGGAGAAGACTCATAAGGAAGAGAGGTTGGTTGTTGTTGTTGGTATTGTAGATGGGATAGTTGATTGCGGCAGGACAGGACCAGAATGCAAGGTCATGGCTAAGCATGACCCCTGAGTTAAAGAACAAGCCTGTGAGTCTGTAAACAAGTATTCCTTGTAATCATCCGTGGCAAATATCGATATTTCATGTAATGGTCTACTATTGAATTAATATGAAGTAAAGTCCAGGCTAGTTTCTTAGCATGGTGTGTATGGTTGTTTATGATGCGTTGACCCACTTAAAATTTTAATTATCCTATAAGATTCATGCATGTAGTAGTTATTTAGTATTGGATAGTATGCTGTTATCTCAGTTATGTATGTGATGATGTTTATATATTACCGGCAGATGCATCCTTGACCCTATGACGAACCCTTCTTAGTTCTGGTTGCGACACTCCTCAGGTGAGACTCCTTACCCCTTGGGTAAGGTGAAAATGTCGGCGTTGTCCTAGACTACAATGATCCATTGTTGGCCCTCCGCGCTTGAACCTAGGGTCTTCTCCCTTGATGACTCTTTCGTGGCAACGCTGTCTCCTTGAGATAATTTTTTATTTTCCTCTTCTCTTATGACAACTCTTAATTACTATCCGTCTTCATGACCGGGATAACTTGCATACATATACAATTGATTTGTTTTAAAACCATTATACTCTTGAGTCTTTATTGATGCTTTTAGTATCATCACCTGATATTTATATGAATTTTGCACAAACTTCATGAGAATATTAGAAGGATTTTCATCCTTATGACAAATTGATATGTCCCATACTCCTATGCGATTCTCATCAACATATTCCTCTTCAAGTCTAATTGTATACTTTGGTTCACAAAGGTGAACTATTTCTTCTTCATAACCAATTTTCATGAGTTCTTTCTTCAACGGAGTACTCAAATTATACTTCAAATTCTAAAACATGTGACATTTTACTTCTGCTTCCCTAATACCAAAACATATCTTCATTCTTCATTATTTCTTGTAGAAAATCCATTAGCATACTAAGTCATTCCTTCATCTCAATTATTTTTCAAATTCCCCACCACTCATTTTCTTGTGGTTTCTTCCTAATCCCCTATCATGACTATTCATGATCATCTCCCTCTTCTCTATGCAATTCTTCATGCTCACCTATGAATTGCACGTAATCCTTTACAGTAAAAAGTTCACTTCACCTTGTTGCAAAATACCTCACCGAGGTCTACCTCTTGTGGACTCGGCCTTTTAGTATCACTAGTTCTCCCCTTTGGAACCCTCTCTACTTATTCTCCCGTCTAGGCTTCATTTTTCCTCACTTCTCTTTTAAGAGATTCACTAATTTTCTTCCATACTTCTAACCTTAGCTAGAACTTACTTAGGGTCATTGCCACAATCTTCTTCACTTGAGAGCTTCACTACTCCCAATTCCTTTGTCATAGTCTTCTAGCTATAGGCTTATATCATAGTACCTTATTTGTTGATGCCTACAACTAAAAAATTGTTTTCCGAACTGTTAAAAACAAATCATAAAAACTATTTTTTACCCATTAAATCTCAGTAGATATGCGCCTTCAAGAATTTTAAGTTCTTGATTCACATTATTGCAAGACTACTTCTAATACCAGTGTTCTCAAGTTTTTCTCCAAGCTACCATGGACAATCCTGCTTTGCATAAGATTCTCTATGATATTTCTCCTTCCTCAACCTCCACAACTTCTTGCTTTCACATGTCCATACATACTCAGATTTATTATTAATCAAAATAAATTTGTTACCTATGTACCTCCTTCAATATTTTTTTTCCTTCATATTTTTCTTCAATGCTTCATACATTCTACTAATGCCTTCTACAACTTTGATATCCTACCTTAGTCTTCTTATATTGCTACCAACAATTGTCTATAACAATTAACTAAACATACTAACTATACTTTGCTCTGATATCCAAAATTGATACCAATTTGGGCATCCTTTCTTTCCCTAAGCATTGTGAACTAATTATTTTAGACCGTCCTCTATTTATTCTTGTATCTTTGTTCCCATTGTGGGATCTTTTAAATCCCCACTGATCTCACTTCAACATGCAACACTTCCCAAATACTCAATACTCACAATATAGTGTTCTTAGTGCTTCGTAGTTCCCTCAAGAGATACAACTCAAAATTCTCATTAATGCAAAATCTCGCATCAAAACCTCAAATTTTATGCCCCTAAAGCACTAGGGATTAATTTACTTCACCACATGATAAAGGGCTTGGAACCTATGTTTATCCCAATGGTGTTAACCCTTTCTTCCTTGTCCAACGACAATTCCACGTTATAATATAAAAAGCATTAAACCATAAATCCTAACACATGACGCTCTTACCTGAATACGTTCATCTGGGTCTGGATGGATCCATATGTTCTACAATCTACTACACCCAGATGTTATCACTCTCCCAAATATACTCACCTCTACCTAGATCATTCACCTGCAACTCGTCCATCCGATGGTCCACAAGTACTTTTTCTTATGTATGGCCAGATGAATGGACGTGTTTCGATACTAGTAGATCTGGGATTTTTGGATCATACCTCGAATCAACTATCGTTTGCAGGCCAGATATCCACTAATACCTTCTACTCCATCTGAATAACCGTTACACGTCAACTCCCTTCAATTAGTGAGTATCCGGCAATATTCCCATCCAAGGTTCCACCATTTGACTGACTTCTCACTTGACCGAATTGTCGCATTCTTTACAACCCAAATGTGCTTCTTTGATCCAAGAATCCACTATCCATTTAACTTTACACTCGAACTGGTACCTTGTAAGTTGGATACACCTCGAACCAGATGTGGGCCATGCTTCCTTGAGTTGTGTGGAACTTCGATTCAAGATTGAGGTGCTACTTAGAGTGCCATACCCTTTTTAGGCCCAAATGTCTCTTCCAGCAAAAGAACATTTCAGCACTATATAACTTTGTCTACGCTCACTCCTCTGTTGGAAATTCAAGATTCGGCTTACAAAGGAACTTGCTACAAAACCGATGGGCTTAAAGGCTACAACAATGTGAGGAAGATCCTTCAATTTGATGGCAATCTCCAACTGAATTTTCTGTTTCTCTGGTAATTAATGGAAACTTGACATGGGATATTTTTAAGTCGTACGCTATGTCAGTGTTGCTATGATGAAGAGTGATACCAAACCAAAATTATTTCTTTTCTTTTCATTTCTCATTGTTGACCACTACGATTCGACTCGTCTCATTACATTGTATTCATAGAGGATTCAACATTCCTCATTAGCAAAGATGTATTCATAGAGGATTCAACATTCCTCATTAGCAAAGAGCTCATGTGTACCTCAGCGAGTTTGCAAGGATTGATGACCAACACACAATCTCAAATTCAAAACAAAACATAAATCACAATTTCCATATATTTAACATTTATTTCCAAAACATTGAGATTAGACATAGATGGAGGAAATTCACACAATTATCATTGAGACGAAAACATGTACAGTTTGACTTGACTTTAGACTTTACAATGATTGGCCAATTTACTTTTTCTCGGACAACCTTCCTAGAGATTCAGCCCTTCTTTTCCTTTTACCAACATCCCCTTTCCTTTAGGCTTCTTTATTCCATTTAACTAATCAAAATGTCTTATTATACCTGCCGATAATAGCAGGTATATAGCTATCGATATCGGGTTGAATTTGAATTAATTTTGTTTGACTTTTTAAAATAAAATGACATTTAGTGATTTAACCAAAGTTGTAAGCAAAAGCTGATAATTCAAATTATATAATTAATTTTCTCAAGTTTTTTATTAGCTATTCAGATTGAGGTCTTATTGCAGACTTATTCTTTTTGATTCGGTTTATTGATTTTATCCAAACTCTGCAATCGCCTGCGTTACTTTTACCCAAAGTTTAATTCTCTCAGATTTTCGACTGCACTTAGTTAATTTTACCCAAAGTTTCGATTGCACTTAGTTAATTTTACCCAAAGTTTCTGTCACATATGGTGGATCAGGGCAGGAGAAAATACACGTGCTGCTCAAAAATATACCTGCCAGATTGCCAGGAGCTCCAAAAATACACCTGCCACCCTCCAAAAAATACACATGCCACACCGCCACTTACACCTGCCACAATATCCATCCATGGTAAACTCGCCACATTCAGAGCTCCGCATTCTTCTCCGAGTGACCATGGAATGAACATTTGGTCACCAAAATTCATGGTGAGCAAATGTTGGAACTGGAGCAGGAGGCCAAAATTCAGAAAAAACCTGCAGAAGACCTGGAGATTCAAGTGTCTAATGTGAAGGTAGATGATCATCATTTTTGTGATAATTGCCACACATCTCTGGTAAGTTTCCAAAGCTGTGATGATTGTAAGTATGATCTTTGTCTTTCTTGTTGCCATGAGCTTGGGGAAGAGCGTTTACCAAGACATTGTGTTGAATTTATCAGCGCGATACCTTTCAAGGAGTACACCCATCCTAAATCTGGGATTCTAAATCTTGCCACAAAGCTTCCAAAGCACTCCTTGAAACCTGATTTGGGTCCCAAAACTTACATAGCCTATGGCACCAAGGAAGAGCATATTAAAAGAGGGGATTCAGTCACTAAGATGCACTTGGATGTGGTCGATGCTGTCAATATTATAACGCATACAGTCGAAGTCAAATTCACAGATTCCAAACAAAAAGCAATAGATAAATTGAGAGAAAAATACAGAATAAGTGATGGGCTGCCAGATAGTTCAGGGAGAATTGAAAACAAGAATCCAAATTTGGAGGTGCCCTTTGGGATATTTTTCAAAGAGAGGATATACCCAAGTTACAAGATTATTTGGTGAAATACAAAAGGGAATTCAGGCACCTTGAAAATAAGCATCTTACACAGGTTACTCATCCAATTCACGATCAGACTATTTACCTAAATGAGTATCATAAGGGGAAACTAAAAGAAGAATATGGAGCAGAGGCATGGGCATTTGAACAAAATCTTTACGAGGCAGTCATTCCAGCTGGGTGTCCTCATCAAGTTCGGAACCTCAAGTCATGTATTAAAGTTGCCATGGATTTTGTATCGCCTGAAAATTTAGAGCAATGTATTCAGTTGACTGAAGAGTTCCGCTTGCTGCCCAAGAATCACAGGGCGAAAGAAGACAAGTTAGAGGTGAAGAAGATGATTCTCCATGCAATCAAGTCCGCCTCACAAGAGCTCGACAGTTTGACCTCAGTCGCAGAGGATAGAAAGAAGGGAAAGTGTCTAGCATTGTAGAGAATGTGAACACAATCTTCTTGTTGTTATGTTTCTCATAGGATTCTCATCCTATGAGGGTGATTTTTTCATGTAATACTTTTCCACGAAGAGCATGATAAGTCTATTGTATCTTGTGGTTTATTTTATTTTCAAATAATATTTGCTAAATAGAGGTGTGAGGAATGCACCTCATTTTTTTAAAATATTTTTTCTTTATTAAGTTTATTCTTAAATAGAAGTGTGAGGGAATGCACCTCAGTTTTTAAATGTTTATCCTTAATAAGTTGGAAAAATAGATGTTTGTTCTATTTTTAAATGATTTGTATTGGAGTGAAAAGATATTGTAGAGACTTAGTTTTAATTTGAACTTGTTTTTTATTATCTGGTACACTATATGAATGTGTTCTAATATCAACTTAATTTTAGCGATTTCATTCTCACGTAAAGATTCTTAATTCCAATGTAAACTGTATAAATATTCTGTGATAGTCCTCTGCAAAGAATGCAGAAATTCTACTGCATCAGTCATGGTTCACAACTGCGGTTCACAACTGCTTATGTTTATGTTCTCTAGGTTGGAAAATTTTTTAGAATCCATTAGAACTATTTTATTCATCATCAACTAACTATTATTGCAGAATCAATGGTAGACTCTATTATTGTAATGCCAATGAGCTACTTCTGATCGATATAGTTTATCATCAACTAACTATCATTGCAGGAACAATGGAAGAAGCTATGGCAGAAGCTATGAGTTTCTTCTGATGTCATTGTCCTGTAACAGGCCTCTGCAAACAATGTAAAATACCACCATATGACTCCAGATTTTTCATTGCTTATTAGGTTTATTTTTTTGTACTTTGGACAGTTTTCTTAGATTTTTTAAGATAGGGTTAGAATAGGTTGGAACTATGTTAACAATACACTCACTATTATTGCAGGCACTATGGCAGAAAACTCACTATTATTGAGGGCAATATGGCAGACTATTATTATTACTACCAAGGAATGTTGTCTACAGATTTTCTTTGACGCAGGCACTATGGCAGAAAACTAACTACTATTGCAGTCACAATAGCAGACAATTAATATTACTACCAAGGAATGTTGTCTACAGATTTTCTTTAGTAAAGGCCAGATTTCTTTGATAAGTGCGTTTATTTTAAACCACCTCGTCACTAATACCGTTTTGATGTCTGTATCATCTTTACTAGTGAATTGAAGATCCTATTATCGTTTAAATTTTGCTGATCAACAGGACCTACGTTGTTTGCTGAATTCCTTATCAGCAGCACAGACAGACATTGGGGCGTGCTATCATTGAATTTAAGATTTCAAGCAACTGGTGGTTAACACATAAAAAACATTACTTCTAAATGTGGACATAATCCTTTTTTATTTAAGATTTCAAGTAACTGGTGGTTAATATATCATGTTGTTCATATAAAAAACATTAATTCTAAATGTGGACATAATCCTTTTTTATTGCCCTGGGATTCTGTTTAAACCAAGCCTTGTGCAGGTAGTCATAGTTTTCTTCTATACATACACGCATTGGAAACATGAATCTATCCTTTGACAACCCAGATTGCTACCAAAGGTGCTTCAAAAGAGTTTACATCATAGTTACCAAGTTCAACCGTACTGGAAAAAAATTTCACAAATTCGCTGATTCTGTTAGATACGGTCAATAATTCCCCCAATTCGAATTCGGTACGGTCTCCACCGGCGAGCTTGCTCTATTCATCCACTTTCTCACAGCCCCGTGTACATTTCATTCTGTGCACATATTATATAAGATATACCTGAGTATATAAGGCAGTGACGGAAGGTTTAAATGGCATGTTATTTGCATCATTACCAACAATATGATGAAGAATCCGCTAAAGAATGGCATGGCAGGAACTAAATAGCCCAGCGCTCATGGCAGGAACTAAATAGCCCAGAACTCATAGGTACGATCAGGCAGTTGGTATCAAGCAAATATTTTCTAGAAGCTTTTTTGAAATGGTTTTGGGTAAACGAATAGAGGTATGCAATATATTCAATATTTTTATAAGCTTTTTTTAAGTGGATTTGGGTAAACTAATAGAGGTATTCAATATATTCAATATTTTTATAGACTTAAGAAACCAGGGAGCTATCATTTTTACGGCAGGTATGCCGAATGCAATGCATCCTTGTTACAACATGGAGGCTATACCTAAAATTCCTTTCATAAATCTACATATGTTGCTCTTTTAGAAGTCAATGCCACTTCACCTAATAGATTTCTTACATTTTTCCTCACGTATAGAACTTATGTAACATTTCATCCTTACTTGTCTCTTTTACAATGTGCCACATGGCCAAGAAAGCTAACTTCCATAAAAAAAACCTAGATTCCTTCTAGAACTAGGACAGTTGTATTTACATGAGAAATTCATTACTCTAATTTATACAACATTTTGTTGAAGGAATCAACGACCTTTAGGAAATTAGAAGACCCCTTAGGTCTAGGCAATAAATGATTGACTTGGATTTTTGCTCCTACATCATATTTACCTACAAATTAATTAACTCATAAAGTGTAATATAGTTTTAGAAATTTTCCCTAAAGGACAAGGAATTTGAAACCTCATAGAGCCACAAATTTTGGGAAGAACCCTAGTCTAAAAACAAGATGATGTCTTTCTCCTTTCCAAATGAGACCCTGGCATAAGAATTTAATCAATCATCCCCCAATCAACTATTGGAATTACTCCCAAGTCTTTGTCACCCCCAACAAAGCTCGAGAAAAAGAATCAAGACGGTAATTTATAAAATTCTCTGCCAAAGGAGCCAACTAGCTCAATAATGGAAGAAGATGAGATTAAAGACCTCCTAGATGACATGGATCTAGATGGGCCACCAATTATTTCTATTGCAAATTCTCACCTTGAAAAATATCCACAATCCATGCCAGACCATCAAACAAATAATGTTTATTTTGGTTTGATTTCTTCAAATCTCCACTTAGGATTTCACACGCAATTTTTCAAAGATCCCCCAAGATGGTTAAGGAGAAAAAAAAAATGGGGTGCAATAACATTAAGGCCTTGGAACAAGAAAATTAATAAAAGTTAGACAACTTAGGGAAATTCATGTCAATGTTAAAGGCATTTCCCCTTTCTCAACCCAAAAACCATGAAGTTTTCATACTAAATCATCAAAAATATGTTCTTAGTTTCATTCACTGTTGTTGTATGTCTATGCTACTTTGTTGTTGATTAGTAAATTTACTAGCATTTGGATGATAGACCAATATTTCTAGTCCTTTTATGATAAATGGTAGCTTTTGGACTTTGAAAAGCTAAACTACATGTGATTTTTTCTCATTCATGAAAGACTCTTCTAATGCAAATTAAAAATAAAAATGTTTTTCTTTTTTCTTAATGTTTTTCTTCAAATTTTTAATCAAAAGTGTTACTTTTTAAAACATTTTAATGTGTTTGTTTATTTTTTTTTCTCATTCATGAAAGACTCTTCTAATGCAAATTAAAAATAAAAATGTTTTTTTTTCTTAATGTTTTTCTTCAAATTTTTAATCAAAAGTGTTACTTTTTAAAACATTTTAGTGTGTTTGTTTATTTTTTCCATATGTGTGTGTTTTGTTTTTGCTATAGATAGATTATTTGTTTTATTATTTTTTTAATGCATATTTTTTAATTATTATTTTCTTCATTCCTTTTTAAAATATTTTTTTGAAATTTATTGGATTTTTCTTTTTATCTTTTGGTTTGGAAAAGCAGTTTTTGGTTAATGATTTAATTTTTTAATTAAAATTGTCATATTTTTTTATTAAAAATTAAAATCTTGTATTGCATCAATTTTTTAAAAGCATTTTTCTTGATTTTCTGTGCACTAATGATGATTTTACAATTCATAGTTAAAAATTTATTGCAATTTTAGTGCCTCATTGAAAATGGGTCAAATTGTCTTAAACTATGATCTTAAAAAGCTATACTTTTAGCTTTCAAATAAATAAATAAATTGACCTAAATTATAGAATGGATCTTTGATTTAGGTGTTGATGTTGGAAATACTAAGGTGGATGAATCATTATTTCATTACTTTAGACAAATTTTCACTTAGTTATTCTTGAAATTGAATTCATATCACATAGTCAATCAGCCACAATGTATGAACATAGAAATTAAAGTGCAAATCAAAATTTCAAGAATAATTATTAAAAACAATCTTTAATTTATTAAAATATCTTGTGAGGACACCAATTCTCTGTAACCAACACCTTACAAAAATTTCAAGCCCCAAGCTCTTAAGAAGATTAGGATACCAATCTTTAATAAGCACCAATTTAAAATAATTGTACGCTCCAATCTAAACTCGACCTTCAATACAAAAAAACGTGGACTTCAAATTAGGCCTGAACTTGGCCATCAAAGCACTAGGATTTGGTCTTCAAACAACACAGCTTGTCCCCTGAAAGGCGACCTTCAAATAGCAGTACTCAACCCTAAAAAAATAATTATCAAACAAGCTAGAAACACTTCCCAAGAACAATGTCAAAAACCTTTCAACAGATGTGCCAAAAACCTTTCACGAAAACATGCTTCAATTCAACTTCACTTCATTTCTTCTTAGTTCATAAGGTATAAACTTTTGACATATCCTTTGCTCTCCTAAACATAGAACCAAATTCTTGAGTTCATTGGTTAAAAATGTTCATTATAACACCTATTTATAGTGTGTTTGGACCCTGGGTTAGCGCCAACTTGTCCACTAGCTAGGCCAACTAGTGCAACTAAAATAATGTATAATGAATATTTGGAAATTCATTTTTCCTCACCCATGAGGAGTTGAAGGTTTCGATGTACCATTGGAAAGATACTAGAATAGGCTTTCCAATCATATATCCTATCCTCCCATATGAGCTAAGTAATTAGAGTAAAAATTCCTTAAAAGGTAGGGTATCCTAATGGGGCTTGCTTGTATTTTGGTTGGGTCATCCTGAAAAAATATTTCATATTTTCCTATTCCTATCTAATTAGAGGGAGTGACATATTAAGCTGTAAAGGTCTCAAAATATTCTATTTAACTATGTAATTTCCTCTTTCATTTTGACATCATTTGACATCAGTAAAAACCATATTCAACAATATCCCCCTTTGTTATTAATGGAAATACTTTAATATATTCTTGTTCTAATAGTTGTCTCCCCTATATGCATTCTCTTCATACTTCTTATCAGCTACTCCCCCTATTAGAATTCTCTCCTCCTTTGACATCAATAGGAAAGGGTATCCACCCAAGTTTGTGTTTTCTTTAATAAGATAAAGGAGTGATCACTCCAAAATTCTATCTGAGATATTCCAAAGTTTCTCTAGGAAAAAAATTTGGTAAAGATGTCAAGAATCTATTCTTTAGTCTTAATATATTCCGTCTTAGACTTGTTGAAATTTTCTAACAATTAGTGCTTCTTTATTGTCTCCAACACCTGTGGAAAATATGAGATGTGCTCCTAATAGGTAGCACTATATACTAGTATATCATCCAAATAGACAATAACAAATGAATCTATAAAGGGGTGTAGTACATCATTCATCAATCTCATACATGTAGCCAGTTCATTGCATAGGAAAAATGACATGATTAAACACTCATACAAACCTTGCCTAGTTTTGAAGGCAGTTATCGATGTATCTTCTTCTTTGACTTGAACCTAGTGATATCCAGACTTTAAGTCCATCTTGGTGACATATTCTTTCTTGCTGCAACTAATCCAATAAATCATATATCGTAGGCAGGGGTACCTGTTCTTGAGCGTGATTTTTTTTAGCACCTTGTAATCCATACACATCTACTAATACTCATCCTTCTTTGGCACAATGTTGATCAGTGACCCACAAGGTGATGTACTGAGTCAAATGACACCCTGTTCCAGTAGCTGCTACAATTTTTTCTCCACCTCACTTATATAACAAGCTACATATACATCTTGATTTTTAGGAATGGGGAGTCTAGAAATAGTTGGATCTCCTTATCCACTTCGCTCTTAGGTGGAAGCACTTTAGGCTCTTGGAACACATCGCTCTATGCTTGTAGCAACACTTCTAGTTATTGTTTTTGTTTATTAGTACACCCCTCCAAGGATGCCTTACCTCTTACAGATCTTCTATAGACTAATTTTCTCTTAAATACCATGAAACATACTTCTTGTTGGAATTGATCAATTTCGTGGCCCAGTTGGCACTTAATAATGGAAATTTTGACTTGCCTTTGTTTGCATTGATGGTGAACGATTTTCCATTCTTGATAAGAAAATATTGATTGTCTCTCTGCATGAATATTTCATATTGCATGTACATGTAGGAACTCCCAAACATGTCTCCACATACATCTAGGGGAACCACTTCGACTTCTACTTCATCAATAAAATAAGTACTGATGTAAAATCTAATTTCACATTGGATGATCACAAACTTTCAATCCCAAATTGTTGAGAAACTCTATTGCAATGAGATGCACCTGTGATATTGAGTCAAATAGAGCATTAATCTTGGTCTTCCTAACTTATGTCTTTAAAAGGGAGAGTTTGCTCATATGTTTCTCTTCCTATTGTTCAATAATATTCACCTCATTCTGCACTGATGTACAAATGATCTTCTCATCCACGCTTGAGCTGCTTTTAATTTTCTTTCTCAAATCAATGGCCATGAGATTCTTCCTCTTATTTTATTTATTTTCATTCTTTAGGTTAAGCCCTAGATGAAACTCCCAACACTTCTCCTCTGTATGGTCACCAATTTTGTATTGTTTGTTGGGATCTTTGCATTGGTGTGTTGTTGTTTCCATCTTTTTATATTTCCCCCTTTTCTCTTCTTCTTCCCCTCCTTAGAAGTTCCATGTTTCTCCTTCTGCTTCAATCCACTTGGTTACACTTTCTTCAGGGCTAAGTTCTCTAAGTGTTGTTCCTATACACAAACCTTGTCCAATGATTTGGGTTTGAACAACACCACTTACTCCCAAATATGGAAGTGTAGCCCCTCAAATACTTTTTGAGTACATATGGGTTCTTTGAGGTTATGCCCTTAATTATTTCAATCTTTCTAAACTCTGTTACATACTCTTGCATGTTTTTCTTTGGTTTTTTTGTGCAGTGGTTCCATCGAATCCACTAATCCTCTACATACCCAATAGGGTAAAACTGTGACTTTATGAGCATTTTTAAGTCCTCCCACTTAGTCACTAGGGGTTCTCCCTCCCACCTAAAGTTTTATGTGTGGTGTTCTCACCAAATTAGGGCATGGCCCTCTAATTTCATCCACACAAAAGAAATCTTTTGCTCTACCTCAAATTAATGGACACTAAAATACACTTCTAGTTCCTACAACTAGGGATTTAGCATTAGACCATCGATCTCACCATGGTACAACTTTATATCTACCTTTACTTCCATTTTAGACATGAGTTGCCTGAGGGGCCTCATTAATAGTTATATAACAAGACCAATTTGGCCATTCTTTAGCTCATATTTACCCCTTTCCTCACATTTGATAAAATATTTTTGACTATAATGTGTTTTTTAGGAAGAGCAAAGGATGTTTATCATATCTTGTGGCCTAACATGATTGATGTGTAGGAAAACACTTCATTTGAGTGAATTTACTGTGCAGAGATACATTAGAGGCAACAAGAGAAGATGTAGGAGGCTTTTCCCCTACATTTACTCACCTACAACTTGACTTGCTCCCTACGTTTAGTCACCCTCGGTTTGAGAATCTACTAAGAGTTGATGCACCTGTTATCACCTAGATTTGACCTCGGGCTGAAAGGAGGCAATTATGGGGTAACCACAAACCAAGCTCAGCCTAGTAGCTAGCCCTACTAGGTCAGGATAGGGCTCTCTTTGCAAGGATCATAGTCAAGATGACTGGATCAAGTAAATGATTTTAGGCTAGGTGTAGTAGCTTGAAAGTTTTGATTGAAATTTGTTGGTGTTTTGTTGGATCAAGAGGAGTTGGGCAGTTTAGGTCTAGGAAATTAGGTTAGAAATGTAGGGTGTTCTATGGGGCAAGGTAGGCATAGCCTTTAGCACTTCAGGCTTGATGATGTGAGGTGTTTAAGACTGATGAGGAGCTAAGAAGGGCATGTGCCAATCATGGATCCTTCTTAAACAGTAGAAAACATGAAACGTTGAATGATTTCCTAAAGCAGAGCACTGATACAATGGATTCTACCTATCAAACTTGAAAACATTCAACTAGAAGAAATGGAAAGAATGATGGCATACATAAAACATGCAAACAAATGATCACAAAAGACGAAACTATACTAAAACTCGATACCATAGGGATCCCATAAAAATAGCTGCAAATCTTATTAATCTCCTTGCCAAACTGCTTACAATGATGTACAATCAATCTCTGAGCATCCAACTGAGTCCAACCCCTCACAAAGAGAAATAAGAAGAAGATATAGACAAACATTCAACCTCCTCCCATATTCAACGGTCCAATCCCTAAGATGAGGAGCTGATCTAACTAATACTAAACAAGGAATGGGAATGTAGGCATCATCAACAACTTGCCTCTAAAAGTGAAAAACTGATTCATTTGACTTCAAACTAGCTCCTAAAGCAATGAATCTACCCTCTACAACTTTTTAACCATCATATTTACAAGACATGACATCATTTACAATAGTAAACCATCCACCATGAGAGAGAATCCATGATCATAGTCAAAAACTAGAAAAATAGGCATCCTGAGCAAAATTTGCTCTATGCGCAGCGCCACTGGCTCAACGTGTAGCACCACTTTCAGGTCCCTTTTGAAGGCCTTCTCGGCATCCAAATTGAGCCCACGATATCTCATTGGAAAGGTATTCAAGTATAACTTCCAAAACACCTAGAATTTTTCCATTTAGATCTTATTTGACCCCTCAAAACGTGATTCTCCCAAGACTGCTTCTGTGTGTCCAAAAAGTGGTAGAAAGGTCATTATTAGGATGTTTTTTGACCTTTTGGTGGCCCAGATCTGCTTCAAAAAATTTGGAACTTGCTAGGGTGCATGTCCTCACTACCCTAAATACAAAAATGCAAGTGATTTTTCCATTGGGTGCCCCTAGGAAAAGCGCAGCGCCGGTGGCGCTGTGTGTCTTGGCCATTTTTCTAGGTGTCAAATTTCCAAAAAATGAAAATGTTAAAATTTGCTAAAAATTTCCCCAAAATTTGTGTGAAGCCTCACCATCATGTGCTTTTCTGATCCAAGGAGGCTTCAACCAACATTCTAAGTCTATCCTCCTCTTTCTTGCCATTCAAGTCCCGCCTTAGCTTACCTTTCATTCTCTTGACCCTCACATTGCAAATCTTATTTCGGGTCCTATAATGATAGGCCATGTGTCTGATCATCTGATATTCTTTGTTGGCCTTTGGTAGTAGCTTCTAAAGGTGCAAGTTGACTCTCTCAAGCCAAGTCTCTCTATCATTTTCAATTTCCTACTCAATAGGGGTTAAAGTAACTTGTGCCTCTTTGCCACTTTGTCAGTTCATCTCGAGAATTTCTAGCTCCATGAGGACTTGTTTGTCACTCAATTGCTTGTTTTCTTGCTCCAAATATGTGATGACATATTTGGCCCTCTCCAAATTGTTCACCAAAGCTTGCACTTGAGCTTCCCTTTCTTGTATGATGATGCCTTTGATGGTTTCTTGATCCCGAGTCTCTAAATCAATGATCTAAGTATCATGCTGCTCAAACTCATCATGCTCTACTAGATCAAAGTCTCTTTCCTCCTCATCATCAAGGTCTTCCTCCTGCACCTTTTCCTTCCCTTTATGCAGCTACTATACCTGTACCTACTATGTCGATGAAGAAGGAAAGGCCCCTTCCACATCCCATGGAGCAACCACTTGCCTAGTTGCTGCAAATAATCTCCTTGTGCCCCTCTGATAGGTCAAGTAAACCGGCACCTCAGCAGTTCTTGTCTCCTTAGCCTCCTCACCCATTTTCACTTGACAAGAAGGTCTCCTTACTTCTTGAGACACTGGTGGAGGAATTTGAGGACCCCTGAATATGTCATAAGCAATAAATGTCTCCCAAGGGATGTTGAGGAGACTAAGATGATGAAGAACAAGGATTTTGATCATGAAGTAGTGATAGAGGTTGCTCATCTGGAAGGGGCATGGCTTCTTCTGGACAAAATTAGCCATCTTCTCAATATTCTTGAACAAAAATTATGGGAGGTTTAACATCTTCACCCTAGTAAAATGCATGAGGAGCCTGATTTGATAAGTGTACAGCTTGGAGAATCTTCCCTCAAAAGTGAGATATTTGATGATGATTCTCATCAAGGGGACATACTTGTTCTCAACAAACTTGAAAGGAAAAAGCCTCTTCACCTGATTTCTGTACTGGGGTTTAATGTAAGGCTCATAATAGTGTTCATTAAGGTCCCGGGCCTTATACCACTTATCACCAACATTAGGAATCCTGGTGGCATCTGAAATGATGGATGGTGAAACTGTGAAAGTTACCCAACAAGAATTACTTTGTTGTTTTGAAGATGAGCTACAAAGAGTCTGGTGAGCTCTGGGTGATATTCAACTCTCTCTAATTGTTCACAAAACTCATAGTAGCCAAGATATCTAAAACATGACACGGCCAACTAAGAAGCCTGCAATTCCCTGAGGTTTGATGGCTATTCTCTTATAATCCTCCCTCCCTTATGAGGTTATCTCTGCTACCTAACTCTATCTGCTGAGCTGTCACTAGCTTTGTTTTCCTCATAATCATGGTCTTCTCTATCCATGTTTGCAATTTTTTTTTGGTGGCACACTCCTAGAAAGGGATAAAGGGAATGAATGGGAGTCTTTTAGGAGTGAAGGGATGTACTAGGGTAGATTGGACAATGAAGGGTAAGATGTGAATTATGAGAGTGAAGGAGGGGCATTTTAGGATGAGAGGATATAATGGGGGGATATAGATGAGGGGATAGGTAGTGATGTGGAGAGGGGTTTTGAGTTGTAATGATAAGTGATGGGAAGAAAAAAGGGGTTTAGGTGTTTTTTTAGAATGAATAGAGTAAAACTAGGGTTTGATTTTAATCATGAAGAATGAAGCTTATGTCTTTCATATGCAAACAAAAAATAAAGGAGAGGAGGGTAACTTACTTGAAACAAGGGAAAAAGAGAGCAATTTGAAGATTTTTTAAGGTTTTGAGGGTTTGGAGCCTTTCTCTTCAACACGTAGTGCCTTTGCCCAGATGCGTAACACTGGCCCCAATGCGTAGTGCCCATGAAAATTTACACTGGAGAACTCTTCCAGACACATAGCGCCAGGCTCTACGTGCAGCACCAAGTCTCCAACGTGCAGCGCCGACCTGTTTTGCCCAGAAGTGCAACGCCAAGCTTCTTTCGCCCAAACTCACTCAAATTCACCTCTTCTTCTTACTTTTGGACTCCTTGCTTGCTAAATGAACATAATGATTTTTGAAAATGAAATATGAGAGCTTAAATAGGAGTACATTTTGACTTTTCACTTTAAAAAACCCACTTTCTAATGTTTCTTGTCTTTCTTCAAAACCCTGTTTTTTAATGCCTTTTCTTGTTGTGTCTTTGTAGGTGGATAATAGTCAATCTGACTTGATTTAATTTGCAGTGTTTCTTTGTCATGCAGTAAGGATAGGTGCTTAGGTATAACTGTGATCCATTATTACATATAGAAACTTAAAATTACATAAGAAATACAAATAAATTCAAAATACTTTGTTTTCACCTCAAAACCATGTTTTTGAGGTGAAAATTACATTAGGTTAAAAAGATAATATTTTCAGTAGGCTATTACTTTTCAAATCATCATGCTTTATTTATTGATCATCCTCATATCCTTCTGAGCTTTATTTACATTTGGAAATAAGTTTCTTGACCTTGGTGATGAAACCCTAGACCTAATGAAATCATAACCTATGACCTAATGAAATGAACTGCAGATTAATTAAAAAAAAAACATAACTAAAGACAATCTAAAGAAGGATCAACAAGTATAGTCTATGAGGGAAGAGCTGAAGAGCGAACAACCATCAATGGATCAGGCTATCATGACCTAATGGGATGATGCAAAAATTTTCAGTGTGGGACTCCTAAAATGAAAATACAAAGAGTGAATTTTGATCCCTAATGGAAGTATGCAGATATTGACACTAATAGCACCCAAGGAGTGAAAGGATCTCAGGGAGCTAGATCCACCTTTATAGGGATTTTGTAGGGAAGCAATCCTCTTCCCAAGTAGGCTTCCCCTTAGTTATTTTTTTATAAATAAGGAAGCCCAATGGCTCAATAGCATTCTAATTTTTAGAGAACATATAGACAACTATGAGCTAGGAGGTCGAACTTGCCATTTTCATTCTTCTAAACATGTACTTGAACATTGTTTTATATTAATGAGATTTTTTTTTTATCTTCAATCTGAGTTTTCTTTAGAGGGTTGAGTCCCCTTGGGTTAGGGCCCAACCCAGAGGCTCTAGTCTCTCTTTGTATATTTTGTTAATGAATTTTCTTTCCTAGTAGTATTTTCTTTCCTTTCTAGAAGAATTGGTTTATGAGAAATTCCTTGTGCAAGTCTGTTAATGACCCCTCTTATGGGAAATTTTTTTGTGGATATTGTGTTGGTAATCCAAAAATAAAGTAAATCTCTTTGTAGTAGATAGGTCTCTGATTAGCCTTCTTTTTGCATCTCTGTTTTCCTACAAATTGGTGGTTGTTTAGCATTTTTCTTTAAGCATAAGGAGCATAACCTCTTGTGGACGTAGATCTTGTGTAGACTCCAAGATAGGTTTTCTTTCAATGCAATAGTTATATTTCAAATAAAACTCAACTCATCTTTTCTTTTCTATTTCAACTTTTCTGCAATTTGTATTATTAACATGCTCTATATGATTGGAAATATTGAGTAAATTTATGTGATGTACATGTACTATTATTGATCTGCATCGTTAGCATTGTAATTTTCACTCCTTAACCTACCACCATCTATTTTCTTAATTTATACCTTGACAACTTTCTCAAAACATTTTTCACGGAGATTACATTTTTGGCTTGTTGAAGGCCACCATGTGCATTTATCCTTGTCCAAGATGGGTCCATGAAGGGTACTAAGCTTGGAAAGGGCCTCGTACAACCTTCATCTACCCTCTGTTACGTTTTCCTAACTTCAAATCTCCCTTTTCACCCTCAAAATGCTCCTAGATTCAATCCTATAGCAGAACAGGGTAACCTTGTAGCATCATGTAGCACCATGTAGAAGCCCTCCAAACTTGACCAAAATTGTCCTTGAAGCTTGATTTTTTCCTCCTAGTGCTAAATAATTTCTCTTAGGCTATGAAAGCATAATTTAGGAATAAAAATGACCACTTAGGGAATGCCTTTCTACCCCTGCAACACATTTTAGTAATTAGGGTTAGTAGACAAGTTCATGAATTGAATAACACAATGGCGATTTTCATGATTACTTTATGAAGCACCTAGATAACTATGTTGATATAATCTCCCTTGAATGCAATTATTAAACGATTATTTCATGTGCTTTACTTTATGCAATTTAGATTAGGTTTTATTTTTTTGTTTCATAATTCTTAAGATAAGGTTTTGTATTTCAAGCATTGTTATTTCCTATGCATATACTATGTTTTCCTTTGATGCAACATTTACAGTCTACAAATAGATTGAAATTCCATGTTCTGCAAGTAGTGTAACCTTTACATTTCTGCAAAGTAGATCCATAACATTCCTATTTTTGCAAAGTATAGTAGCATTTCCATTTTTGCAGATATATTAACATTTTCATTTCTGGAAGTGAATTAGAACTTCCCTTTTATGCAATCTATTTTTCTTGAAAATCTATATTCAGTTGATAAATTGGTCTTTTTATACCTTGTTATGGTCCATTTCTTTAGAGTAGCTTGAGTATATCTTAGCCTATCATGCATATAGCACTGCTGCCTCTTAAGTTTGTATGAAACCTGAGTTGATAATTAAATTCAGTAGCCTTGGGAGTTCCAAAACTCTTGTTGTAATACTTAGGTTGATAAATTTTTGGTTTCATTGCAAGGGAGGAGGTTAGGTAGGTTTTTTTTCTACTTAGAGTTGTTTTTTCTTTAATTTTACTTTTGCCTTGCATTAGTTTTTCTTGTCTTGAAAAAAAAAAAAAAAAGAAGAAACATGCAAAAAGCACACAAACTTATTTCATCCCTTGTAGGATTAGGGATAATCTAGGGAAATTTATACCAAAACCCCCACCCCTTCTAGCAATAAACCATCAATCTTCTTTGGTGACTTTGAACCTCCTACTTTGATCATAGATGAGTTGGAGAATCCATTAGGTGAGAAGCTAGAAATAGTTGAAGAACCCATAGGGGAGGAAAAAACCACATCACCTACCCAAAGCACGGCTAAGAATAGGCAGAGTAAGCTCTTTGTTATTAGTGAAACCAATGGGGAGGCCAAAATGAATAACATAAGCCCCATTTCTCACCCACACTTCCATGGCCTAGCTTCTAAGGACCCTGATACATTCATTTTTGAGTTTGTTGTGGTTTTTAGAACCTATTATTACACATATGATGAGAAGAAGATAAAAATTTTCCCTTGTACCCTCAAGGATGCAACCTTGAATTGGTTCATGATCTTGGAAGGAGGTAACATCACCACTTGGGCTCAAATGCATCAATCCTTTAGTCGTAAATACAAAGACTATTGTAGATCAAGGGAAACAAATGAGGAGATATTTAGGATGGCCCTAGGACCAGATGAATCCTTAGAGTGTTATGAGGAAAGGTTCCACCTAAACTATAGAAGAGTTGATTGTACCCTTGACCCAAAACCCTTGAAGCTTTTACTTCTCCAAATGATTAGGGAGGATTTTATGGATACCCTTAATATGCTGTCTGGTGGAGACATTTACCAGCTAACTTATGAAGACATCAAGATAATATTCAAGAATCATTCTAGGGCTGCAAGAAAAAGAGGTAGGTCCATTCAAGGCTTGATTAGCTCTTCTTCCTCTACCTCAACCATCAAACATGAAATAGGGAGCATGCTAGAAGAATTTAAGAGTGAGATGTTGCACACCTTCACCTTGCAAATGGATACTATGCATATTAAAAAGAAGCAAGAGGAGGAAGAAAGGGAACTAACTATATTTTACCCTAGACGCATGAGGAGGAACCCCAGAAATGAGTGCCCACTAAATTTCATAGAGGCATTCTCTATTTGTGAGGATCAAATTTCTGTCTCTTCTAGGCCCAAAGCCTATATATCAAGGGGAAAATTGTGGCTTGGAGTATCTCTTGTCCATCAAACAAAGGAGGCCACAAGGAACCCAACCCTATCAGTAGGGCATGTAAGGTACACATTATCCTTCTTTCAATCTAAACCAAAGTGTGCCCTTTTAGTCTTGGTATCCTCCAACTCAGTCATCTTGGTCCATGCCCTCTCCTTGGCTATATTCTCCCCAGTATCCTCCTCAGCCTATCAATCCACCCTTCCAGCCATATCAACCTCATCCTCCTCAATGGGGCAACCCTTGACAAGGATGGAGGCCTCAGAAATCCCATCCTCTTGCCTTAATTCCTCCTCCTCCACCTCAACCATAGCTATCCCACAATAATCCACCAAAGCAACCTTTGATGCCTACCCATCCTAGTCCTAACGAAAACAACAAGCAGACCCAACAGGTCTATAGTGGGGAAACATCTTATCCTACTTATGTTGTGGAGATCTAGGAGATCAACCTTAGGTCTAGGAAGGTACTTCTGAATTCTCACCCCTCTTATCCACCTAAAGATCCTGAAGTGGAGAAGGAAGATATTGTCCCTCAAGCCAGTATGCCTTCCTATCTTGAAAGGTTGGTCGAACCTAAACAACACACCTCATAAGAGGTTGAATGTATAGGAGAACTGAAAAACCCATGTGTTAAAATACCCCTTTATGACACCATAAAATATATCCCCATCTACAATAATCTTATCAAGAAAGAGTGTTTCAAGAGACTTGGAAGAAGAAAAAGAGATGCATCCACTAATAATGTTATTAGGCAGTTGTTTGATTTAATGCTTGGGAGGATTGTCTCACCAAAGTACTTGGATTCTAGTATCCCAGTAGTGGATGTGCACATTAACAATATTGTAGTCCCCAACACACTAATTGACTTTGGGGATGCAATAAATGTCATGACCAAGGAAGTTATATTGAAGCTCAACATCTAAGGAGGTTTGAGAAAGACCACTATGGAATTTTCACCTGCAAACATATTCATATTATCCCCTAAGGGAGTTATTGATGATTTGATGGTCTTCATTGACTCCTGAGAGTACTCCATAGACTTCCTTCTCCTCCAACCCAAAACCAAGTTTAATGGGTACCCTCTAATTTAAGGAGATGTTGATTAGTTCTTTTTTATGATTACATTAGTTGCAGATCTGGAAACATGACAATCAAAAGGGGTTTTCTCACAAAACAACTTGTATTATCCCCCCTTGTTCAACCCTCTATTGAACATGACTTACATTTTTGGGTAGAAGAAGAAAAGGAGGAATATTCTTATCAAACATCCCTCTACCCAATTTGTACATTAGACACTAATTTAGGAAGGAGGAAGCTAGATTTGGATGCCCCTATTGATAACGTTTTGTGGAACCAAACTCCTGCTGCCATTCCAAATGATGAACTAGTAGAATAATCCTTAGGAAAAATTGAGAAAAATCTATCGACAGAACTATTCACCACCAATTCTAATCAAGATCATGATAATATTCTAGAAATAAGTCCATCCAAAACCCTACAAACCAATCCTCACCTCTTAATAGAGTAAGAAGAGAAATTATGAATTGTGTTAAGACAAAATCTTGATGATTTTTCTTGGGACTACAAGGAAATGAAAGGAGTGCATCCCTCAGTTTGTACCCATCACATCTATATTAAATATGGACGTAAACTTATGCACTAACCCGAGAGGAGAATGAAACCTGCCCTTAAAGACATTGTGGTGGAAGAACTAGATAATATATTGGATGCATTATTCATTTACCCCATCACAAATAGTGAGTGGGTGCCCCCTCTTGTTATAATGCAGAAGAAGAATTAGAAGTGGAGGATCTGTGTTGACTATAGGGAACACAATAAGGCTACCAAGAAATACCATTTCCCCTTACCTTTCATTGATCAAGTTTTGGATGGCCTTGCAGGGAAGAAGTTGTTTTCATTCATGGATGGATTTAGTGGTTATAATCATATCCATATCAACCCTAAAGATTAGGATAAGACCACCGTCACATGCTGATGGGGGACCTTTTCCTACATGGTCCTTCCATTTGTCTTATCTAATGTCCTTGTTACCTTCCATAGGGAGGTTTTTTAATAATCATGTTCATGATGTAGTTGAAATCTACATGGATGACTTCACTTTTTATGAAAATGATTTATAGGAAGCTCTTTCCAATCTATGTAAAGTTTTAAAGAAATGCATTTAAATGAATCTCTCACTATGTCCTGAAAACTGTGATTATTTTATGACTGAAGGGATTTTCCTAGGTCACTTCCTTTCTAAGGAAGTGATCCAAATTAACGCTAAAAAGGCTTCCATTATCAAAAGGGTTTTTGTCCTTGAGAAACAAAGGGAAGTTAGAAGTTTCCTTGGATTAGGTGGATATTATAGGAGTTTCATTAAGGATTTTAGTAATTTGGCTTCACCTTTCTTTGGATTGTTAACTAAGGATTCAAATTTTTATTGGACATATAAATGTCAAGAGGAATTTGAAGAGATAAAAGAAAAATCAACCACTACACCAATTCTTAGAGGTCCCAATTAGGAATTACCTTTCCACATCCATACAGATGCATCACAAAAAATTTTAGGAGCATCTTTATGAAAAGTGGAAGACAAGTTTCCCTATGTCATATATTTCATTAGTAACAACGTCTCTAAATTTGAAATTAGTTTCACAATTACTAGAAAATAGCTCTTAATTATTGTGCACTCCTTGAACAAGTTTATGCATTATATCACTAGGTACCAAACCTTTGTCCATATTGATCATGAAACCATTAAATATTTAATGAATAAACCTTACGTCAATGCTAGGATCATTATATGGTTATTATTGTTGCAACAGTTTGATCTAACCATTGTTGACAACCCAGGGAATGAAAATGTGGTTGTAGATTTTTTGTTTAGACTAACATTCGCTGTAAAAAATGAGAGATGATAGACGATCAACTTCCATATGAGAACCTCTTTGTTATTTCACTATTTTCTCCTTAGTTTGCTGATATAAAAAACTTCTTGGTTGCTAGCAGATTCCCTCCTAATATATCCTCCAAGGAGAAGATCAAGATTGTTAGAAAAGTGCCCCTTTCACCTGGATTGGGGAAATATTTTCAAATTGGGACCATATCAGATCTTGAGGATATTTCTAAGGGTGGATGACATTTTTGACATCCTCTCAGCATGCCATGATGGACCCTATGGGTCCATTTTGTTGCTAAGAGGATAAAATTCAAAATTCTCCAAGTTGCCTAATATTGGCTCACTCTACACCAACATGCTTAGAGATACACTTCTAGATGTGATTAGTGTCAAAGGATGGGAAATCTTACACCAAAGAATGAAATTCCCCTGCAACCTCAAGTGACTCTTGAGCCATTTGAGAAGTGGGGCATGGATTTCATTGAGCTAATTGATCCCCCATCTAGGAAAAAGAGACATCATTGCGTGATTTGATTATTTGACAAACTGGAAAAGGTAAAGATAATGAAAGTACCAACAGAGTAGAAGGGGACAAAGTTTCTAAGGGAAAACATCTTTTGTAAGTTTGGATTCCCAAGGGATTTGGTCACTAATCAAGTAGCTTGGTTTACCTCAAACGTAATTGAGGGAATCACGAAGAAGCATCATATAAGGTACAAAAAAGCCATTGCCTATCACCCTCAAGAAAATAGGCAGGTGGAGGTCATGAACAGAGCTTTGGAGAACATCTTGACTAAGGTTTTCAAAAGCAACAAAAAGGATTGGGTAGCTTGACTTTTGGAAGCCACCTAGGCCTATAACACCACATAGAAGACCACCATTGGGTTCACTCCCTTTGACTTGGTTTATGTAAAGAAGGAATTGTTGTCCATGGAATTTTAGTACAACATGTTGGGATAGGACCCCCTGGGGTAAATTCTGTAATCATTTTTGTTAATTATGTAAAGTCTCTGCATTTTTAGGAGCGGAGCACGAAGGTCGTAGGCGACAAAGGGGATTTAGGAAGGTCAAAGCCCATTAGATTTTTAGAAGTTAAGATGTTTTGTCACCTACCCATGGTTCGTCAACCATGGTATTGTAATGAAAGAAGCTATATAAAGGAGTCAAAGCAAGTCATAGGAAGTCAGTTAGTCATTAAGAATATTATATGGGTGAGTAGTCTAAGAGAGAAAGGTCTATTTTCTGTACGTAGGTGAAGGGGAAGGCTCTTGCATCTCTATGCACAGAGACCTTGGTAAGTCCACAAGTTGAGTGCGTGGGCCCCTGTAGTTTTGTGCACAAGGAAGAAGAGTCTGTAACAGAAGGATTATATATAATAAAGACTAGTTTGGAGCAATAATTGTGTATTTGTGCCCTTATGTTTAGTTATGCAATTTACGCATATTCACTCTGTTTCCTGCATTTATCTGAAGAAACACTTAATTGGTGCACGAAAGTGGTAGATCTACATGTTTACTTGATATTATGAATGTTTAAAGTGTTCCGCGAAGGGATAGATTATGTTTTCTATAAGTTACTGTGATTTTTGCATTTTAAGGGTTAGGGTTCGCAAAGGTCAGGATAAAGCCCTAGAAGTAACAGAAGCCCATCACACATGCCTCTCGATGTAGAAATCTAGTTTTGTCATCCACCAATATTGCTTCAAGTGAGACTACAGCTTGCGCTATGTGGTTGTTGGGATGGGGTCCCCTGGGTCAGTTTTGGGGTTAAAAACCCAGGTTTTGATATAAATATTGGTAAAAAAATGTAAAATATCCGCAAATTGTGGACGCGGAGCACGTAGATAATTAGAAGTCGAGAGGGGTTTTAGCCCCTTCTTTATGTAAATTTGAGTTAGTTTTTGAGATCCACCCATGGTCCATGGACCATGGGATTATATAAATAGGTGTGTCTTAGAGAGTCTAAGGTAGATACAACAATAGGAAAAAGAGAATGATGGATGTAAGGGGTCAATAGGAGATAGAGGAGAAGTGATTCATAGAGAAGGGAAACAGATCTGCAACTCGCTGCGTGGAGGCCTAGAGAGAGTCCGCAGCTGAGTGCGCGGACCCATGCAGTTGAGTGCGCATGACAATTTTGGGTCTGTAACATCATGTTGAATATCAATAAAGAATATTGTTGAAAAATTCATGCGTTTATTTGCTTACTTTTGTTATTTATGTTTGCGATATATGTTGTGATGGAATAAATGTCTTTATGAAATATTGATGTATTGATGCACGATTTTGTGGATAAGTATTGCTACCTGTACGTAATGCATGTTAAGTATTTACATGAGGCTTATACTACATTCTATTATGTTTGTTAAATACTTAAGTAGATCTATGCGAAATCAGATCTAGGGTTGTTTTATGGTGCATGTAAGTGGATGTTTTATCTGTTAGAGCTCTACAATAGCCAGTCGTAGACCTTCGCAGAGGTCTAGAGATTGTTTGAAGAAAGTTACAGTACCAAGCCCTAAGGTCTTACAGATCTGCACAAAGGCAGATCTAGGGCATAAAAAGGACATCACACTGATCTCTGGATGTGGAAACTTGGTTCCAACATCCCCCCATACTTGTTTGGCTAAGACTTCAGTCCGTGCTGTGCGGTTGATGCTGAAAGGGCTAGTAGTGTAGGGATTTGTTTGGCTCAATTAACTCTGAACTTGGGTTAGGACCCACTAAGCCAACAAATGGTTCTGTTGTCGGGACTCGGATCTGCATAAAGAGATGTTTGATGTCGCATCACTGGGACCAAGAAGTAAATTGAGAAGTGGTTGGATAGGAAGATTCATGAATTCACGGCACAAGAGAACAAGAATCCACACCTGTCAAAGAAGCGATGGTTGGACAAATATTTGTATACAAAAATACATGAAATTTTCTTTTGTACCTTCCCGATCGAACTATATGAGTGGGTAACTAAATTTGATGACGGCTAAGGAAGGTGGAGGCTTAACGGAATGATAGTGTGGACTCCAGAGCTAGTGTGAAGGTTGGAAGCCTCTGAAGACAAGATCGTGTGCGTTGTTGACCACTAGATCGATTGAATTATAGGAGGATTCGTTACAGAGTTCGCAATGGATACCTCAGTCAGCTACAGTGAAGTAGATTGCCACTTCTTCAAGGAAGCACGAGGTAGGTATCTAAGATCTTTGAATACCTGGATTAAGATGCTCTTGTGTGAGAAGCGAGTTATGCCATTGCCTTGATGTTTGGATCTACGCGAAGTGGACAGATCTTCAGAAATCGAGAGAAAGTAAGCCCTGAATATAGCTCTTTGATTGGACCTCCTTCGAGTGATGATGAGGGAATGACACAATCATCATCACAGAGTGAAGTCCAGCTAATAAGATGGGGTTTTCCGCAGATACATCATCCATCCACTCCACCTCACCTTCATGTACACATCATACACATTTGCCTAGACCACTACCACCACCATCGGCATCCACCATGTCAAACACCATGAAGTTGCCAACTTTCAAGGGTATAGGAAGCGAAGATCCAAATTAGTTCTGGTTGGTTGTGAGGGTTGTGTGGACCGCGCAGCATATCACTGATGACAACATCAAGAAGGTGCATTTAGTTACTTATCTGCAGGATCACACACTGGTATGGTATATTAAGTATTATTCTGATTATCCCGTGGCAATTCTAATAGAGACTAAGGCAGCTTTAGACAAGGAGTTTAGTAAGCCTAAGTCTGACTCGAAATCCATCATTGGATTTAAGGAGATTACGATGAGGTCTGGTGATATGCCTTGGGAGTTAGATCAAAGGCTGAAATGTGTGATACACAAAGCTAATATGAAACTCATAGATGGTCAGCATCACGAATGGTTTATAGCCTCACTTCTACCCCACCTGAGGATTTCTTTCTCATAGCAGAAGATAGGAACTCAAGAAGAAGCCCTGGAAATCACGATGAGATTGCATGAGGCACCTATTTAGGACGCAACTTTGAGAGTCGAACAGATACACTTACAGTTGCAGAACCTCTACTTGGAGCTACAAAGCTTGAAAAAAGAGAGGGAGGTTAGATCGGAGGTGTGTGAGGAAGTCTGGTGCCTCAAGTGTAAGAGTCAGGGGCATGATAAAGACCATTGCATTGTCTTTGCAAACTATATTACCGTAGGGGGACGATCCCCCTGAGGTAGGAAGCTCTAGCAAGACCGAGTGCAGGGCTCGCACTATGGTGTGCTATTTGTTAGGTGGCTGGAAAACATGTAACAGATAATTTCCATTTGCTGCAAAAGTTCATTCAAACGCCACAACAATTATTCTATGATTTCTGCAAATCAGTGAGCCACGATGAGAGCCACTGTCGTAGTTATGAATTGATGATGGAAAGAACACCTACCTATCGAATGCAAGCAGAAACTCAGCCTCTAGATCGGGGTGATGGGGGAGCTCGTGAAGGATATCAGGTTCGCAGACGAGGCCTAGGAGGAGGAGGACCTGGTCAAGGTCGCAGTCAGGTTATTTTATATAACTGTGGGACACCAGGGCACTATGTGCGGGAGTGTCAGAATCAGAAATGCTTGTCCTGTCAATACTGCAGCTAGTTTGACCACACTATAAAATATTTCCCTATGTTAATAGCTAAGATGCAGGAGAAGAAGGTGTAGCCTTAGCAACCTATGCAGAAATTATAAATGATGAGAGCCTCACCTAGCGAGGAAGATCTGAATGTGAATATTGTGCTAAGAAGAGGGATTGCAACTGGAAATGATAAGGGAAAACAACCTGAAAAAAATGAATGGGTCCACAAGGGCTTGGAAAAGGAAGTTGGTTTTAATATAGCGCGTGCAAAGGAAAATTTTTATGGAATCCAAGAAAAGCTTCATTGAGGTATCTACTTCAGAACGTCAGAACAAAGCCCTAGAAACTAGTGCATGTACAGAGGTTGACCCCTTTGTACTTACCATGTTCTTGGAAACTTGCATGAAACTATTGCATGATAGCAAGGCTGTGAAAGGTCTGTAGGAGTTGATAAAAATTGTTCTAGTAAAGAAATTTCTCCTAATGGACACCGCACAGTACAAAAAATTGGCAAGCAGAAGGCAAGAACAGGATGTGAGATGAGGCTCACCATGCAAATAGGAGATTAAGAGATGGACTAGGTTATTTTGGATCTAGGGTCCGATGCGAACGGTTTGCCTAAACAGACATGGGAGAGAAAGGAGAGACCTATGCTGGAGTGGTCTTTAATTTAGCTGAGGATGGAGAACCAATAGAAAATCATCCCTATGGGACGAATACATGGAGTCACTATAGATATAGATGATGCAAGTGCGTTGGATGATTTTGAAGTAATAGAAATTGTGGACGAAAGCAATCCATACCCCACGCTCCTCAGGATTGACTAGCCCATAGATATGAATGGAGTCATCAACTTGAAGAAAATAGCAATGTCATTCAGAAGTAAATCGCTTCGAGTTGTAGTACTATTGGACCCCATAGAGGGACAACACTATATTGAACCAGGCCATGACTATGAAGGGAGTGATGATGACTTGGATCAGATTTACAAGAGAACAACGTGAGATCAAGACTGGATTAATCCAACAGCTGATGGATGAATTTCATGGGACCGGGAAATTTCCTTTACCTTGAATTTAGATGAAGAATTGTAGCATTGGCAGAATAGGCTGCATGAAGTATCTACGCTGCGTCACAACATGATGAATAAATCATTGCACTATGTGTCCTCGGATGTAAGGAATTTACCCTATTATGATGATTTAAATAACGTAAATATGTTTTAGGATGCCTTTAATGAGAATTCACTGAGGATCATCACTTTGAATCATTGGATTTGGTGTTGTGCACTACGTCTGTGCAATGGTGGGGTACACACAAAGATAGCTTTGAGGAGTGGTGAGATTACAGGAGGATGACGAGGTTTTGATTTGGTTGTCCTAAACTCTAACTGACTGAGAAATATGATGGGAGAAATGATCCATGCGACCATCTAGCGAAGTGGGCTAAAGTTTATGGAACGGAGCCACAGCCAAAGTGGGTGCACTTATTCTGTCATACTTTGGATACAGAGAATTTGTATCTAGAGACGGAGCTCCACCATGGCACCATGGAATGGGATATATTAAAGGAAGGATTATTAATGACCTTTAGTTTTGAAGATGGGTTCGAAAGCATTGATGAAGCTCTGCAGGAGGTTAAGGCAGTGATCTTCAGAGTTCTGCAAGATCCTGTGGAATTGGTTCAACGAGATTGCAGCACCCAACTGCGCCATGTGCTGAAATGCTATAATGTGACCGCTGAGGGGGAGGATGGCGATCCAAGAAATATCAGTATCCCAGAAACAGAAGGCCATCGCAAATTCGAGGGCCCGCAAGCAGAAAACATGGAAATCACCACACCATTAAAAACCAAGCAAGTAAACATTGGTACTAAAGCAAAACCAAAATTTGTGAAGATTAGGGACTACTAGGATGAGGCCACAGTGGATAAATTTGTTGAGTTACTCCACGAGTACCAGGATCTGTTCCCTACTAAGTTTTTGTACTTGAAGGATATAGTAGGAGACTTGGGCGTTATGAAAATCACTTTGAAGCCAGACGCAAAGCCCATTAAGCAGAGGCTGTATCGCCTGAATCTGAAGTATAAGGAAAAAGTTTGCTTGGAGTTCGATAAGACGCTGGCAACAGGCATCATCAAACTAGTGGAGGAGTCTAATTGGGTGAGCCCCACGGTGGTTCAGGAGAATAAATAGAAATATGAAATAAGGATTTACGTAGATTTAAGGAAAATTAATGATGCTTGCCTCAATGATCCTTTTTCGACACCGTTTACTGATGAGGAATTGGACAACGTTGGAGGGCACGACGCCTACTCTTTCACTGATGGGTCTTCCAGGTACCATGAGATTAAGATTGCACCAGATGATAGGAGAAAAACCACCTTCTCAACAGAATGGGGTTGTTTCCAGTACATTTTCATGCCGTTTGGACTTAAGAATGTGCCTACGATCTTCTCTCGCGTAGCTATAGTAGCCTTTAAGGAACTCATCCATAAGTTATTGGAAGTGTATTTCGATGAATGGATGGTATTTGGTTTAGTAAAGCACCATGTAGCAAGTCTACACTTGATGCTGGATTCGTGTCCCAGATACTAGATCATGCTGAACCTGAAGAAATGTCTATTATGTGTCCCCTTTGGGATCTTGCTGGGTCATGTGGTCTGCAAATAAGGACTCATGGTGGACCCTGCTAAGATTTCAATGATAGTGAATTTGGAGGCCATAAGAAGCATCAAGAACTTGCGTGAAATGCTTGGACATATGGGATATTATAGAAAGTTCATCAAGGCTTATGCTCAGATTACCGCGGCCATGGAGAAACTGCTAAAGAAGGAAGCTACATTATGTTGTGATGAAGAATGTTAGTGAAATTTAGATGTTTTGAAGGGAAAGATGTTCACTGCGTCGATTTTGGTCTTCTCGATTGGAAGAAGGAATTCCACTTACATGTCGATGCCTCTTTCATTGTGTTGGGAGCAATGTCGATGTAGGCCAGTGAGGGAGAGATAAACCACCCTATAGTGTTTGCAAGTAGGAAATTGTCAAAGGCCGAAAATAATTACTCAACAACAGAGTGTGAAGGGTTGGCCATGGTATACGCTGCATAATGATTCTAAAGCGTATTGTAAGGCATGCATTGCATGTCAGAGGAGGGGTAGACAATCATAGAGCGATGATTTGCCACTAAATCCTCAAGTATCATTGTAGCCATTTGAAAAATGGGCAATTGACTTTGTGGGGCTAATAGTCCCTCGGCAAGAAGACAAGTGCACGCTATATCATCGCCAAGACAAAGTACCTAACCAGATGGGCGGAGGAACAATCGGTGAAGGATTGTACAGGGGCTACAATAGTGAAGTTCTTGTTTGAGTATGTGTTAACTAGATTTGTCTGCCCAAAAGTGTTGATGACTGATCGGGGTATGCACTTCATCAATGAAACGATCAACGTGTTGACCGAAGAGTTCCAGGTGTATCATCAGAAGAATAAACCATATCATCCTCAGGCTAATGGGACAATTGAGTTCTTTAATAAGATCTTGGAGAATGCGTTGATGAAGATTTGTAATGCACAACTAAATGACTGGGTTGTGCATGTACCTACAATACTATGGGCATACAGGACTACTTGTGAAAAGATGACAAGACAGACACCTTATCAATTGGTCTATGGCGTAGAAGCTGTGATGCCTATGGAATATATCATTCCTAGTCTACATATAGCAACTTTCACAGGTATGGTAGATCTTGAAGCCTTGGAAGGATAGCTCACGCAACTAATGGAGCTTAAAGAAGACAGATTCTTAGCTGGATTCCATCAGTAAGTACAGAAGGATCATGAAAAATCTTGGCACAATCGACACATAAAGTTGCACACGTTCAAGGTAAATGACTTAGTATTGTTGTATGATAGCAAGTTCACAATGTTTCAATGGAAATTTCAGATGCACTAGCGTGGGCCGTATGTTATCAAAGATATCATAGATGGAGAAACAATTCAGCTCGTGAAACTGAATGGAAAACCTTTTCCGGGAAGGGTGAATGACAGCCAGTTGAAGCCATATACAGGAGATCTGAATCAATGACTATATGATAGAAGGATAGTCTTGGTGCTCCAGGAAGTTATAAGGGAGCGCGGGACTATAAACTACACTGCTAGGGTTGGAGGACTATGTGATACATTAGATGTGTAGAAACTGGCGATGGTGTAGTATAAGACGTTGTACGAAGATAGCTGCACTATGGAGGGAGGTACCATGTAGCACATAAGTAAAGTGACTCTTGACATCACTATTAATGATTTGACAACCAGAAGATGGGTACAAAGAGTGGGCTGGCGGAATTCAAGGCCAAACCTTTGAAGATTTACCGCCAATACAACATTGATGATCGGATTTTTGAGGGAACGATCAGATTTGACTCCGAAAACCCCTATAAATTACACATGTCGATCCAAACAAGAACATTTTGCACACTTGGATCTTTCTCTGAAATTCTTTTTTGTTGATGAGCCAAGCCTTTTGGAAAGAGTTCTTCGCCCACATAGATGTGTCTATTGAGGCCCGTGAACTATTTATGGAGGAGATGAGTATGTATACATTAGTATCTAATGCCCTAGGCTAAAGCTATAGAAGATCAAGTGCTAAAACTACACCTACAGTACCCATGGTGTCGATATCTATGGCCGAAGAAAAGCTGCAGAAGTAGGTACAGACACGCGCTTCCCCAAGAGGGCATACAACAATCCCAACCCAGAAAAAAGGCAAACAACCAGCCAAAGGAAAAGAGAAGGTTATTGACCTGGAAGCAGAAGACAGCTAGGGAGCTGAAGATCTAGATGTTGAAGGAGAAGAACCCATCACAACGCTCCCTCAGTATGTCCCTCCAAGGAAGGGTAAGGGAGAGATTCCAAAAGACCCGAATTTTGACAAATTTTTCATTTACACACCCCTGCTACCCAAGTAGGTGTGATTTGAAGGACCACGGCTCGTCCACGTCCTACTACTGAAGATTGAGGATTTGGATTTAGTGGATCTCACTAAGTTCCCACACTTATCGATGGATACCTTCATGAAGCCTGTAGTCTGCAAAGACATGGGTGTTACATTGTTGGAAACAGAGGAATGGACCCAAGGTGTGGAGCAATCTGGGCTGCTCAACTTGCTTTGGGTGCCACACTACCACCACACCCAAATTAACACAACGTGTATACGCCAACTGCTCACACTGGTATGTGATGGGTGTTTATGTCTAGGAGGGCCTATCACCATCACTAATATGTTGATTCACAAGCTTACGTACGCACTTGCTGCATGATGGGTTGAATCCGGCCAAGGCGTTTGGTGGAAAAAGAGGAGAGATGGACCTGCCTGAGCGCATGAAAACCATTCTAAACTAGTGAAGAAGATGTGAGGATACTCCATCCTATCCATATCTGACCTTGCAATTCGGATGGATACACATATATTGGCACGCAAGGTAATGATGAAGTGTCACGTAGACAAAGTTCCGGTGCCTGTCATTTCTCTAGCAACCCACTGTGCGGAAGGTGTCCTATTCAATTGGTCCAGATACTTTTGCTAAGAGTTCCTCGCAAATTTTTGTGAAGTGTAGGATGAGACCAAGTTGTTCCATTATGCTTGGTTGTTGCTATCTATTGTGCTAGTTGCGTGGGATATTCCAAAGGACAACCAGTTTCCTGCATTAGAAAAAGGGTTGTTGGAGGCAGCACAGTTCGCTTCCCTATGGGCCACGAAGGACCCCACGTGGGTCACAGAAACAAAGATCTTTTGGGTCTTGAAGGAAATAAGTTTCCATTTGGCCATAAATCAGCGACCAAGGTTGTCCCTAACCTTGTACGAGCAGATGTCCACCTATGTCGCATTTAAGGTTAACTTTCATAGAGTTTATATCCAGGCCCGAAAGGATCCCACACATAAATGGTATGATCTACCTTATTTGGTATCAGGTTTTGATATCGAGGAAGTAGTGTCACATTGTTTGGCCGCATTGTATGCCCCTTCTGATTTAGCTATTGGGCCAAGCACATGTGCAAAAGTGCAGCCGCAAAGAGAAGGAAGGAGGCAACCAAGAAGGTAGCGCAGAACTTGGTTGAACAAAAGGAGAAAGACACTGCAGAAAAAGTGCGGCTTGACGAGGAATGTGCTTCCAAGGAGAAGGCAGAGTAGGAGCAGCGTGAGAGCCCTAAAGGTGACAAGTCACCTTCAACAGAAACAGAGACTGAAACAGGGCAAGATGGGGGAAGCCAAGAAGGGCAGTGCACCCCATCCATGGAGAAAAGATGTGATTTGGGACAACAAGTGGGATCAAGGAAGAAGTAGAAAGTGCAGAAAACATAGGATGAACCCCTACTGCTCACAGAGACCGATCTAGATGCAGTCGGTGATAAAGTACGGGATGTTACCATAGAAGTACTACAACAATTGGAACAACAGTACATTTAGTCCTTGGGGGGAGTGCATATGGGTCTTCGAGAACTACAACTCCAAACAACTAAGCTCCAAGAAAATGTCAGTAAAGTAAGTTGAGCAGCGAGTAGTTCACCGGCATAGAAAACTATCAGTGCAGAGTTAGTTCTGTGGCCAGCGATAGACGTGCGAGTCTTTCCTTTGCCTACAGGTTCAGTATGCACCAAGACCGTGGAACAACGCACCCAACTTGATTGTGTACCAAATATGGGCCTGAACCTTGCCGTGATGCCGTTGGAGATATTACATGAGTTGCTCCAAGGAATTCCGAGGGACCTTCACCTTTGGGAATAATGATCCCTTAATGATGTCAGTGAGATCTAGGTGAATAACCAAAAGTTGTTCGCTAAGAAGACACATATTTTGGGAGAAAAGGAGGTGCTCCAGGCACACAACTCATGATTGGAGTCTGTGCTTGTCAAGGCCTGCAAAATAGTACCAGAGCTCCATATTCTGGGAGATGCACAACCAATAGCTAAGGTTTGAAAATTGGTTGTTGGTGTGCATGAGGGAAAATCTTAGCTTAGTTGAGTTCAATTTGACCTTAACATGAATATAACTGAGCTTCAATTGAAGGTGCAACCATCAACTCCATCGATGGTCTGGGAGCAGCACGGAACCACGATCCAAGCCTGCAGAAGTTGGATAAAGAATCCAAGGAGTTGCAGAAGCAGTACGTGGAAATCAGTGCAATAGCAAGCTCTATTGCTCCAACACAGTGCCTAGCCAAGTTACAGGAAGGGAAGTAGCTCCTCACACAAGTTGAGGCAGCACAGAAGAAGGAAACCTTGCTTATGGCCAGATTGGGACCTTGGTTAGACGAAGCCTACCAGGTTGCGAACAACATTCAGGAGAAACTAGCAGGCTTGCAACAAACACAACAAAAGATGAAGTGGGACGCGGAGGGACCAACTACAGAGCAACTCATAGAAGAGGTCAAGCAAGCAACTACGCAGAGCATCGCTAAGGTTGCAGTTGTGTAGGTGGAGCTGGGGGATCTTCGCAGAAAGATTGCCATGCCAGATGAGTGACTCGAGGGCGAGTCACAATCTTTGTGTTGAGGTCCTATTGGGATGGGGTCCCCTGGGTACGTTTTGGGGTTAAAAAACCAGGTTTGATGTAAATTTTGGTAGAAAAATGTAAAATCTCTACAAATTGTGGACGCAGAGCACATAGATAGTTAGAAGTCAAGAGGGGTTTTAGCCCCTTCTTTATGTAAAGTTGAGTCAGTTTTTAAGATTCACCCATGCTCCGCAGACCATGGGATTGTATAAATAGGTGTGTCTTAGAGAGTCTAAAGCACATACAACAATAGAAAAAAGAGAATGAAGGATGTAAGGGGTCAATAAGAGATAGCAGAGAAGTGAGTCATAGAGAAGGGAAAAAGCTCCGCAGCTGAGTGCATGGAGGCCTAGAGAAAGTTCGCAGCTGAGTGTGCAAACCCATGCAATTGAGTGCGCAGGATAGTTTTGGATCTGTAACATCATATTGAATATCAATAAAGAAGATTGTTGAGAAATTCATGTGTTTGTTTGCTTTCTTCTTTTATTTATGTTTGTGATATGTGTTGTGACAGAATAAATGTCTTTATGAAATATTGATGTATTGATGCATGATTCTATGGATAAGTCTTGCTATCTGTATGCAATGCATGTTAAGTATTTATGCGAAGCTTATACTACATTATGTTGTGTTTGTTAAATACTTAAGTAGATCTATGCGAACTCAGATCCAGGGTTTTTTATGGTGCGCGTAAGTGTATGTTTTATCTGTTAAAGGTATGCAATAGCTAGTTGTAGACTTCATAAAGGTCTAGAGGTCATTTGAAGAAAGTTATAGTACCAAGCCCTAAGGGCTTATAGATCTATGCGAAGGCAGCTCTATGGCATAAAAAGGACATCACACTTATCTCTGAATGTGGAAACTTGGTTCTAGTATCCCCCCATATTGCTTCGAGTGAGACTTCATTCCGCACTATGCGGGTTGATGTCGAAAGGGCCAGCAGTGTAGGGATTTGTTTGGCTCAATTAACTCTGAACCTGGATTAGGATCCACTAAGCCAACAGTGGGTTGTTTCTGAAAGGGCCAGCATTTTAGGGCTTTTTTGGTTGGCGCAGCTAACTTTGAACCCAGGTCAGGACCCCTCAAACCAACACAACACCCTCAAAATGGAAACACAAATGGACCTAGACATTATCAATGCTAAAAAACAGAGGTTGCAACAACTCAATTCTCTTGATGAACTTAGGTTTCAGGCCCTCATGCATACTGAGGTGGTCTAATTTCAAAGGACGATTTGGAATGACAAGAACATCAAAGAAAGGACCTTACAAGAGGGTGATTGGGCCCTTCTATATGACTCAAGATTCAAGGAATTCTAGTAAAAGTTGATGATGAGATGTTTAGGTCCACGTCTCGTGGAAAAATTCCATGAGAATGGCTCTATCATGATCAAAACAATTGATGAAGAGGGAATTCCAATTTTAGTCAATGGTTACTAGTTGAAACTATACAAGAGACCTATGTCAAAGGAGGAGTTTATCATCTCAATAAGGAATTAGTTGAATTAAATTTTGGTTCTCATAGATCTCAATTAATCTAGCCTTTAAACAACAAAATAAGAAAAGGAAAGAAGAGAGAAAAAAAGCAAAAAAGATAAAATTAAAAAAGGAAAAAAGAATCTAAGAAGCCTAGGTGAAAACCTCCATGAGGCTCCTGAGGCAAAATCTAGGACTAAAAAGCTCTATTAGTAAGTCCAAGAGTCAAAAACTAAAAATGAAAAGGTCCCTAGGTGAAAACCTCCCTTGAGGCATCTGGGGTAGTCCTGCAGGCTGAAAACCTCCTTTGAGGTAGCCTTCATGTCTTAAAAAAAGAAGAAGGGAAGAATGAAAGAAAAAATGCAAAGATACCAGAACAAAGGAAAGCAAGCGAGCCCTTACATCATTGTTTCTAACATGATTTTTTGTGCAGGGTTCCAGCCACAGATATGAGACTCCTCAGCTCTTCCTTTAAGCACATAATAGTTCAAAAATGTTTAAAATGCATGAGGAACAAGATTTTTGTGGGTTGAAGGTGGCCAGTAGTCTTCTCTACCCTTGAACAGTTAAGTAAAGTTATCACTCTCTCTCATCCAACATGGAGAAAATGACAAAAAAAGAAAAAGGTGACGATTTCAAGGAGTGGGCTAATGAATCTATGAGGAGGTTATTAAGATGGTAGGTGGGGTCTAGCTAACACACCATGTTGAGCCCACCACCAATCAAAAAAAGGAATAAAGAGTGGGCTTGAGCCTCACATGTACCTTGAAGAGACTCATTCCAAAAATGGTAAGAGAGTCCCACTGCATTGTCGAGAGTCAATGTAGCTACCTATAGGGGTCCCATAGGCTACGAAAACACTACTACATGGTTGAATACTAGCTGCTATAGGATCTGGGTTCAATGTTACATGATACAGAACAAGTGCTACAAGATTGTGACCAAGTACTACAAGATTGGCCCGAGAGGTGGAAAAGGGTTCAATTTTGTGCAATTTTTCCTCCAAAAACCTAAATACATGAAAGAGTATTCAAGGGAATGGTGAGCAGTGAACGTTTCCTCAGCTTCCATACAAAAAAATTGGAGAAATCGACCGAATTTTGTCTATAAAGGAATCTTGTAGCAAACCCCTGAAAGTTATAAAATTTTAAACCTTAATTTTTCTTATGTAAGAGCATGCTAGCAGAAATGTATTTTTTCTTTGAATTTGGCATGAAATTCGCCCACCACTGATCAACAAAATAACATCATTCATGCAATATCTATTTTGAAACCCTAGTCTACTTAGAAACTGATAATTTATAGGAAATTTCCTTGAAAAATCTTGAACAAGATACAATAGAGAACATGGGAGGAGGCTTCAATAGAAGGGAGCTCACAAACTCAACAAGAATCCACCAGCACCCTTCTATCAAGGATATCTTCACAAATCACCAATAAGTGGGGTTCTTTGAGAAAATTAAGGGGTATGATGATGAGATTTCCCATGAATTTGGAATGGCCTTCCAACCTCAAGGGGAAGATAGTGCCACCATCATTATGAGGGGTTTGGTCATCCATTTAAATGCATAACTCATTAGTAGGGTGACCACATTGGATCTCGGAGTTAGGTGGGGATAGGAGTATAGAAAAGAATCCATCAAAGCTAAAACAAATTCCTTCCTCCTTGAAGAGAAAACAATTTAAAGAAAGAATCGAGTTAGAAGGGAGAGCCTACCTTACCCATGGGATGAAGTGGCATAACACATCCTAAAATACATATCTTATGAGGGGAGGCTTAGTGTTGCTTATGCCTATCATTTTAGGCTACTTTATGAGCTAACATTATAGACATAATTTCCTATCCCAAGGAAACTTAGCATTCTTCACTTCCTTCTTTTGTCTATCGTGGAAATCAACAAAAGAGTGAGAGAAGGGAAGAATCATTTTATTTGTCATCATGGGATCATAATGCTCATTATCACCTATTATTTGAGTCATATCAAGAACCTTTTGTCATGGACAAACTTTACAGACATGGATAGGGATGCCTTCATTGAAACTCAATCCCAAACTCTACAAGAACATGAGGAGACCAAAAAACATAGCTCTGCTAAAGGAGAATTGGAAGAGGAGAAGCAAGAGGAAAAGCTAGAGACAAACAAGGAAACCCTTAGGGAACCTTTTAGGCCTAGAAAGAGGAGAAGGAAAGAGAAATAAGTAAGCCTTTTAAAAGGAAACACTAAACAAGAGGTGGTTTCCATGTTGGCAACCCTTATTACACCTGTCAAGACCAAAGGGAGGTAGCCCAAGTAAGGCCCCTTGTATTTCAAAAGGAGGAGTAGTAGACTCAAATAGGGGAGCATAAACCTTCCACAACTACCCCGATCACCATTCAAGGATAAACCGGTCACCAACAGGAAGAGCTAGAGAAAGGTAAAAAATAAATTGAAGAGGCGACCTCCCTCAAAACTAAAGGAAAGTAGCCCCAAACCTCACTAAGAAGGCCAAACACTAGGGGATCCATAATGAGACAACTACAATAAGAAACTACCATGCTATGGGAAAGCAAGGCAGTGCTACAAGAAGAAGAGAAGTTGTGATAGGATAGAAAAACAATGTTACAAGGAAGTCCAACAACACCTTAGGAGGGAGGAGAAGGACCATAGGAGCTACAGGATCTTGATAATTAACCAGATCTTGGGTTCTACTACAAATTTAATGAACAAGGAAAAATCATACCTACCAAATTTGCAGTCCCTGTCCTACTTAATCTATATAGAGAAAGTGTTATGCAAGCAGCTAAAAAAATAGAAGAGGAGATAGATCAACGACCACGAAATTAGCCTCTTCAAGGGGGAAGCCTCCTTTACATTACATAAATGAAAAATTCTTTGATGATTCAAATGAAAAAACCTCCTTGCTATATATAGGAGTCTAACGGGTCACAATATAATCAGAGTTGGCATAACAATAATAATGTAAGGGTACAACAATAACAATAGTGGGCTTCTATGGGGCACAATAATAACAATATGGGGACTACATGTGCACAAAAATAACAATAAGGGGGGTACACTGACAATAACAATGAGATAATACATTAGTATTATAGGGACCTAACATGCCCATCTCCTTCAAAAAAGTGTTGTCCTCAATGCTTGAGTAGTTCTGAATGCTTTTGTTTAAAATTATCATCCTCCCATGTGTAATCTTCCATGAGTAAGTTCTTTCACTTGATTAGATAATCCGAAATTGGTTGATTTCATAGCTATCGAGTTCTTCTTTTCATGACTGCTTCAGGTTCCAATATGATTTTTCCTTCCTCGTCAAGTTCTGGAAATATTGTTTGAACTAGGAGCTTGCCACCTATAACCTTCTTTAAGCATGAAACATGGAAAACTAGGTGCATTCGGGAATATGCAGGAAGCTCCAATTTGTATACCATAGTACCAATATTTTACAACACCTTGTAAATACCATAATAATTTGGTGATATTATATTATCCTTATTCGCTTTCTTGAGGGACAATTGTTTTTATGTTTTTAGCCATAAAAATACCCAGTCACCTACATCAAAACTTCATTCATTGTGATGTTGATCTTCCTGTTGTTTCATTCTATTCTACACCAAAATGAGGTTATCCTTTAAGGTCATAAACTTGTTGATGTTTGATGTGATCTTTTGCTGCTTGAACCTTAGAATGATTATCCAATAATTTTTGGAGATCTGGAGAAATAGATGATTGTGATGTTTGAACCTCTAGTGAACATAATTGTTCAATTACGCTGCATTGTTATTTCTTTAGAATATTTTTCATGCCATTAGAGCTGATTATATTTCCTAGTTTCACTACAACACCCCTTAATTCAACTTCCTTTCCTTCCCAAAAAAAAATTCAAGAAAGGTTCTTGAAAATTAAAAGCTATCGTACCCAACGATTCTGACCATTGGACTCCTAGTACAACATCAACATCACCCATTGGAATGGAAATCATTGGTCTATTCAATACATATTCCCTCATGGATAGCTTGATATTATGGCACTTTCTAGAGCAATTTATGGTTCCTCCATTTGCAACCATCACTTGACACTTTGGTGTTCGATATAGGAAGAAATTCAATTCCTTGGCTATCGCACAATGAATAAAATTATTGGTACTACCTTAATCAATCAACACTATTACCTTTTTATTTTTGATATGTCCTTCTATATTGAGAGTTTGAGGAGTAGTAATTACTATCAATGCATTACAAGATATGGTTAGATTCATTCCTTCTTTCTCTAGGTTTGGTTCCTCGTGTATATCCTCTTCTTTTGGCATTTCTTGTTCCTTTTCTTCCTCCTCTTCCAAATATATGTAAATTAATTTCTTCTCAGCACACTTTTGACCTTTACTGTATTTTCTATCACAACTATAACAAATCGCATTTGATATTTTTTCTTCCAATTGTTGTGGTATCAACCTTGTAGGTTGTGGAGTGCTAGGAGAAACAACACTTCCATCTTTATAGTTGTGAGTAGTAGGCTTCCTTGTTGCCATAATTTTTCTTTCCAACCTGAATGCCTTCTCCAATGAATTAGGCTCCCAAAGGAGAACCTCATGTCGGATGTTATCCTTTCAAGTCCCTATGAAGAGATCAATCCTATGCTCCTTTGGAATATCATTTACTCTTATATTCAATTTTTGGAAGTCCTCAATGTGATTTTCCATTGAACTCTTTTGTTTGAGATTTATCAATTGGCTAGAGAAGGTGTTTCTTTTTGTCTCCCCATAATGTGCTATCATTTCCTCCATAAATATTGATCAAATAACATTTTGTTTATGAGAGCGAAGCCATGGATACCATACAAACCAATTGGGTTCTAAATATAAAGTTGCAATGTGAACCTTTTATGTGTTTTTCACATTACAAAGATCAAAATATTGCTCCATCTGTAGTATCCATGCTATGGGATCCTTGCCATCAAAATTCCTCATATCAATCTTTGGAATATGGTGGGTCTTTAATACAACATTAGAGTCTATGAAATCATGATTAAAATTTCTTTTATTATCATCATGAATTTCCTCTACTACATTTTCGCCATTAGTAAGCCTTTCTTGTAGCAACTTTGTCAAACCTTCCTTCAAACCTTCCATGTATTTAATCAAATATTGCATGTTTCCTTTTAGTTTTTCTTCTATACCATCGATATTAGCTTCCATACCATACTTCTAACCATTCATATTATGTTCGATTCCATTCTTCAAACCATCCATCTTAGCTTTTGTTACATTTTGTGAGAGCGAAATTTGTTGCACTTACTCTCATAATTTTGATATAACATGTTTCATTTCTTCCCCTTCTTCATATGTCATAGTAGCGCTTTTCGGGTTGCTTACTAGGATTTTCCATTTTATTTATTTGGGGCATCAATTAATGATAATTATGCTTCATTATGCCCTTTGAATCAGTTCAAACTAATTTTAAAAACAAAACATATGCAAATTTTAAAAACCACACACCTTTTGTTTTTCACTTTATAGGAGCTCGATATTCAATTTTTTGTATCTCTGTAATTTTGTATCTCCAAGGTCTGAATTTTTTTCATGTGGTAACCCTTTGAGTCTTCTTTCGAACCCCACAAATCATATCAATATTTGAGTCTTTAAAAATGTGTTATGCCCGATCTCCCACGATGACTTGATTATAGACTGGTTCCTTAGAGAAAAGTAGTATGGAGTGCCATGTGTCACTGTTTCAATCATCAGTCATGAAATTGCTACAAAAAAAACTGCATGCTTTGCACTTGTAGCCACTTATTACAAAATTCACATATGATAACTGAAACTAAAGTTATGAAAATTTTCCCTAGGTCACCTGTTTGAGACAAAAGTTTGGAGCCTGAAAAAACCCTAACTTCCTCAAAGCATATCTCTGAAAATATAGCGAACCAAGATCTGAAATTTATACATGAAGTTCTTTGCGATTTGGGCTCCATGTGGTAAAAGTTTCGTCTTCTAAATCCTCATAGAACAAAATTTTATGACAACTCTCCCTAGGTCACTTGTTTGAGCCATAATTCCAGAGCTCAAAAAAATCCTAACTTCCTCAAAGCATATCTCCGAAAATATAGCGAACCAAGAACTAAGATTTTTACACAAAATTCTCTAAGATTTCACTCCACGTGGTAAAATTTTTAGCTTCTAAAGTCTCATATAAAAAAAATTATAAGGAAAATGCCAATATGGCCTATTTGAAGAAGCGAAATGCTGTAATCCAAAGCTCTGATACCAAATGTTATGCAAGCAACTAAAAAAATAGAAGAAGAGATAGACTAATGAATTCAAAATTAGCCTCTTGAAGGGGGAAACCTCATTTACATTACACAAATGAATGATTATCGGATGATTCAAATGACAAAACCTCCTTTCTATATATGAGTATAAGGGGTCACAATATAATCAAATCCAACATAACAATGATAATGTAAGGGCACAATGATAACAATAGTGGTCTTCTATGGGGAACAATAATAAAAATATGGGGATTACATGGGAACAAAAATAACAATAAGGGGACTACAACGACAATAACAATGAGGGAATACACTAGTATTATAGGGACCTAACATAAAGAATTTGAACCCACCAATGGATGTAGACTACAAAATATAAGGGAATTGATAATATGGGCCTCATGGAAGAGAGAATTAATAATATGGGTGAAGAGATGTCTGATTCAAGTTTGAGAAAGGAAAACATGAATGAAAAAATTCAAATGGAAAATTATAGATTGAAAGAGTAGCTATAGGATAAATAAGGGAAACTTACCACCATGGAAAGTTTAGCCATGGAGTCCATCTAATGTATACATCCCTCAAAAACATATGCCATGTTCCTCAAAGAGTATTGGCTTAAATTTCAAATCAAAAGTCTAGCACAATAACATTCACTTCCCTTCCAACACTACAAGTAGTTTATTGAATTTTTCCATGAGGCTAGTGTGGAGGACTGAGCTAATATGGAATATTTTTACACGAAGAACCTCATATTAAATAATATGAACTTTTGGGATCCAAATTCTAAGATGGGGGATGTGAAAATGATGGATTTAGCCTGTTGGTTGACCCATGAGGAGGAAAGTACTGAAGAAGAAAAAAGGATCATATCCAAAGACACTTATGAGCCCCTACAGGTTAGAGCATAGTTGAGGGATCCTCACCTTGTCATCAGTAAACATAGGATAATTTATGAGGATCCCAAATTTGCACCACTTTACATAGAGAAACAGGAGCAAGCCTTCCAACAGTTTCAAGACATGTTTAGGCTACTAGGATTGAGGGCTTGTATGTTTATCAGAGAATATGTGATTTATTACCCTAGAGTTTATAAATTGGAGAGTACCACTCTCTAGAGATATTGAGGAATGCATTGGTGTTATCCGGGAATAGTGTCCACTTGGATGCGGCTATTCCCACTAAGATGGGTGGCTATCTTAGAAACAAACAATCAAAGTCTACTGTTGTTTCCTTTTATGAAAATAGACGAGAGGAGGACCAAGAAGACCAACCTGAG
>APFE031512901.1:211705-258869 GCA_000404065.3 Pinus taeda
AGATGAACTTTGACTAGCACTCTTTCATGGCCTCTTTCTTTGGTGTCGGTCAGCAAATATGGAGCATTGCAGCATGCAAAGTATGACATATTTGGCCTGTAAAAATGTCAATCATGAAATATGAGTAACCTGCTGCAGTAGGAGGCTAAAAAAACTCATAAGTACACATTTGTTGTCATGAACAAAAACCAGAAGCCTTTAATTATATCAAAGTTGAAAGTATTACAACAATATTACAAAAACCTTCTCCATGTATCAACCCTTTCTTATTTAAAAATAAGGTATATATATAGTGCTTTACATAAAATCTTATCTATTAAAAGATTTAGGTCCAAAGTAATTTTTTTTTAAGGAATGATTATATTTCTATTAAACAATATGGATTATGGCTAGAACCATTACATTTAGAAGTAACAATAGTTCAACATTCCTCCAAAAAGTCCCTGACCATAGACAGTGATATTTCATAGTTTTATTCTCCATATTTTTTACATCATTTTCCTTATAGATTCGCAAAAAAGCCCCCTTCTGTCATGAATCCTCTGGTTCATGCTGCTCAACCTCTTGTTGGATCTCCAATTGTACTATGAAATCTGGCTGGTGGGCTCCCTGCTCACTGCATGTTGGTTCATTGACACCTTCCTCCTTGATTCCAAACACTTCCTTCATAATTGACACAACTACAATATCCACCTTCTCTTCTGAATTCTCCACCTTTATGTCGAGATTCACTATATTCAGCATCATGACCTCAGTTGTTGCTTGAACATTCTCCACTTCTTTCCTGAAGCCTTCCAGCTTACCCGAAAAGAGGGTAAAGTGAGATGGGGCTCTATATATAATTTTCCCTCCAATCTGCAAAATCATGTCCTCCACTTCATGCCTGAATGCATCGAGTGAATTCTTAGAAGCATCTCTGACGCTATTGTTAGACGAAGAATCCATTTGTTTGGTACAATGAGGATGTGCGCCAATCCATAATGCGTATGCCCTCCATAACCATCTTCTTATAGCCAAAATCATCTTCATATTGACGGTGGGACGTCACTTCATTTTTAATGCTCTTAGGTAGTGCATTCCCTACAACAAAATTAATTTTCATTACTTGCTCCGAGATGAATTCCTACACGATTGACTTGAGGCGATCCTCCTCGATCTCAGAGAACACAATTCCATCACCATCTTTGCCTTAAATATTGGCTTATGAACTCCGAATTTTCCTTATTCTTGTCTTGATTCCTCTTAATTATCCATCATGATATTGATGAATCCAACTTATTGCCCGTACTCCTGCTGCAGAACATATGTGCCAAGGAGTAAATTACGTAATTTATTACCTTTTCAGACAATTCACCCTTCTCCATATTCTTTTAGCCTTTTCCATTTATAAATTTTCATGGGATGTGACATTTGGAAGATGCATTTCTATCCTCCCTAAGTTCACCTTTCTCTAGGACGATAGCCCGATTAGCTTGTTCATCCACCGACATATTATTTCCCTTTTAATATGATAAAATTCTATGTTTTCAAACTTTTCCAACAATAAATATATTCTTTGCATAGCTGGGTTTGGGTCAGGGTCCTTGTTTTTAGATCATTTAATACATTTTTGTATTAATAAGGGCATCTCCAAAGACTGATAATTGCGTTATTCCTTCAACCGCTTCCAACCTCAACCCATCAACTAACATTTGAAGTAAATTATGACTGTTAATCTCTCCCTTGGTTCCAACAAAATTGCTCCTATCCCCTGCCTCTCTCTTCAATAATCTTTCATATTGGTCTTTTGTTACCATCTGGCCATTTGAATTCTTAAATGATGGAAGGCCTCTCTCTTGAAGAATAGAAATTTTTCTGTAGAATTTATTGATTTTCACTAAAAATTTTCACACTTTTCCTATGTCTTCAACATTAGAGTTTTCTTCAGAAGTAAATAGCAAATGATCAATAAAATGGTGCTAGGTGATTATTATTACCGAAAACTGGGAATGGTTTTTTTTTTTTTGGGGGGGGGGGGGGGGGGGGGGGGGGGGGGGGGGGGGCAATATAGTAAGAGTCGTCGGTCATCAAAGTATCAATCACTGCCAATAAAAAATGCACAATAGTTAATGTGTGATGATTTGACATTTTATTTATTAAAATAAAACAAAATAATATATTGCGACATTATATCTTTACTTGCAAACTATTACAAAGTGCAATAAAAACATTTTTTTTTTCAATTTTAATCAAAATTTTGAAATTTTCAATGTAACAAGAAAATGTTATGACACCCCAAGTGCTAGTGTCGTGTTGGGTGACAAAAACACCCCTTTGGTTGCCCTCTTTCAACCTTTGACAAGCAAGATGAAATGGATTTATACCCCCTCAATTGTAACAACGTCTACTGTTACAACATCTTTTATTACAACATCTGTTGTTACAACATCCATTGTTATAGCATCCGTTGTTACAAGATCTGTTGTAATGGTAATTGTTTCATTAGTTTCAATAGTATTAGTTGTTATAACATCAACTTTTACAACAATTTCAACATTTTTAATAGTAATGGGTGTTACACCATCAACTGTTACAACATTTTCAGCATATTTAAGATTGACATGTTGTTATGGCATGTGTTGTTACAACATCCACTACCACAACATATGTTTTTCAATTCACTATTAACTATGTTTGTGTTTATCAATTTGTTTTCTTGATCCCCTAAGTGTTGTAGTGTTTGGTGGAAGAAACACCTCTTTGGTTGCCCACTTTCAAGCTTTGACACGCTAGATGAAACGAATCTCTATTACAACATCTACTTTCCAATATGCTATTACCTATGTTTGCCCTTTTCAATTTGTTTTCTTGATCCCCCAAGTGCTGGTGTAGTGTTGAGTGGCAGAAACACCTCTTTCGCACACTTTCAATCTTTTATAAACAAGATGAAAATTTATTGAGATGAAGTCTTTTGTGTTTATGATTAGTGAACGAATGAATGTTATATGTTAATGAATAATTTCTATATGTTTTTTTATGTACACGACCTTCTTTCATATTATGTAATTATATTTTTTATGATAAATTTTATTGAGATGAAATATTTTGTGGATCTACAAATGAATGAATGTTTTCTATTTGTTTTTTATGTATCTTAATGTCTTTCTTTCAATTATTTCCTATATAATAGATAGTTTGGGTATTGGGGAATTGAGAGTGATGTGGGGGGGAGGGGAGGAAGGGGTCATGAGAGCTTCCACCTTCACGTGGTTGGCCATGTTCAATAGAGAATAAATTAGGATTTGGATAATATTGGAGCAAAAAACCCCCGATCCAATAGAGAAACAACAAAGTCAATGTTGACTTCATTTCTACTTCATCGAGTGGAGGGAGGTTTTCTCCAATGTAAAACTACTCCAATAATTTATTCTCGAAACTGATTCAGGTCTTCATGCACTCAAGTCCTTTTAATTATTATATATTCATGCAGTTAAATTTAATATTTTGTCAAAATTAATCTAACCTTGCCTCATTGATCTCATAAATATGTGTAGGACAACTAGTATCAATTTGGATGTTGAGGTGGAACAACTATCAGAAAAAAATAGCTCAAAATGGTAACATTACATTTAGCATTCAAGTTAAGTTACTTTTGAGTTGATGCCTTTTTGCTTTTGCAAAATACACTACACTACCGTATTTGTAGTCATATGAGTGGTATATATTTGAATTAACTTGACATTTCTTCTTTATTTTAAAGGGAGTTGTTGTATAACCTAGTAATTCCAACTTACAAAGTTCTTCAGATTAGCAAGAACATACTGCCATGGATGGAAGAAGGTATGAGAAACGATAATTCAAAGGTGTATTATTTGATTTTAATTGTCACTATCTAGTCAGAAGATGAATGGGGTTGATATCATGAGTAACAAGATGAGGGATACATGTAGTTGTGATCTTGTGTTGTTTCCCATTGCTTACAAGTTCAATTTCTATTTAGTTTACACCTTCAACATAAATACTACAGGCATTACAATCATTTACAATTTTATATTACGCAACAAAGAAATTTTGTATCTAATACATTAGAAGCTTTTTGAAATTTCTTTCTCTAGGAAGAAATTTAGTTTGTACATTCCAGTACCTATCAATTCTAGGTTTTACAATACCTGAATTGAAATGGCACTTTTGAGTGAATTGTAATCTTCTAACCTTGTGTAGATATTAATTTAACAAGAATACAAGGGATTCAAGTTGGGAGATGAATTTGTAATTGATGACACCAATTAAGGTGAGATAATACTATATTTCTATCATTGTATGCTTGGGTAATGTAAAAATATGTTGCATTTGTGAGATCTAGCGCATTTATTTAATGTGATTTATTGTTTACAAAAAAAAAAATCATTCTTGGTTTCACTTACCTTGGTTGGCGTTATGAACATCCTCTTATACCCCTCACCCCTTTTGATGCCTTCGCCTTTCTACATCCATAGGAAAATAATTGTTGATGGTTTAGACCCACTCCGACACCATACTAGATCTCACCTTTGGACAGATGTAGTTACATTCACTTGAAGAAATAGAGGAAATAATGTTACTTTAGACAAAATATAGATATAATTCTTGTTATCTAGCATAAGTAAGATCTCTCTAAACTAGAAAGCAATAATTGATGAGTTATCTTGGTGGGCCTATGGCCATTACTCGTACCACTGTCGATTTGAAATTGATCGGAGGTGAGGCTCCAGGCTTAGAGAGCCTCACCTCTCAACTGGATCTTCCAAGAACTTGACTCAGAAACAAGTGAATCACACATAATACACAAGATCAGATAAAAGACCATAACATTCACTTGTATTGTCACGAGGCTTGATAGAATTTTTAAAGAGATTACAAATACATAGTTAGAACTTATTTCCATTGCTCTGAGTTGCCAAAAAGGAAAAATCTAAATACATTATTTAGATATTTCCTTTCATGATATAAATTTCCTAGGACTAGATCTTTCCTTCCTCATTAGATCAGGCCCCAAGGAGCAACTTTCTTTAATACCAATTGATCTAAAATTCTAAGCCACACTTCTTAGCTAGATCTTACAAACTCTACTCAGAATTAATGAACCAAACACAATCACACAGATAAGATAAAAGATTCTAACATTCACTTGTATTATCATGAGGTTGGATAAGATTTTTAAATAGGTTACAAATACATATTTAGAACTTTCCTCCTTTGTTGTGAGTTTCCAAATACAAAAAAGCTAAATAAATTATTTAGATATTTCATTTCTTGATATAAGTTTCCTAAGACTATATGTTTCCTTCCTTGTTAGATGTTACCATTATGAGCCAGGTAGTCTGGTTGCCCAACTATTTTAGCTCCCTCAGTTGATAGGTGCCCTTATGGCTTATCACGCAAATCCAACTACACCACCTCACACCTGCATTAAGACCCAGACCCGCGTTCTCCCTATAGCACTTAATCAAGGATAGTTGCAAGGAAAAAAGGAAAAATCACATGTCGTCATCAATCGATTGTTACTTGTTTGCACTAAATCATTTGCAGAAAAAAGTACATACATTTTTTTTAATGAATCTATCCATCAGGCACAATGCTTGGTTATGCATGTACATACTATTGCCATTGTGAAGAAGTACATAGCTCCGTTTACATTGATTCTTTCAAAAACCATTCCCTTTGGAGGTGATATCTCAAATGTAAATTTTATCCATGTGGAAGATATAACATGTTTGGATGAGAATAAAAGGGAGGTTTATGAATTGAATGGAGAGCTTCTACTACATACTAATGGCACTGGATTTATGTTTGAGGATTTGAATTCATAATGCCCAAAAAATGTATTTGAAGGACAATATTTAAGAAATCATATTCCATAGGCTAGCCCTTTGGCTCAAGCTTAGGAGGGCTAGCACCATAGGGAACCTTAATAAGCTATTAATGTCGGCACCAAGTATTGGCATTAATCCGGAGGTTTGAAGGACCTCTAAGACAAATCCATGGTCGAAATAACCAGCTCAAGGAAATTATGGCCAGGTCAAGATTTGTTCTTACGAAGGTTGTAAAGATCCCCGTCTGATGCATTTCTTAAGGCAGGTCAATATCCATTAGTTAAGCCATGGCAAAGATTGAAGGCAAGATCGATGCAGTGTAGGAGGGAAAGCCTTAAACTTATAGCAAAAATTTAGTAAAACCTTGCACCACTCTAAACCCTATCTTGGAGACCCTTCATTAGTGCAGCCTGATTTTTCCTTTAACACAATTGGATGAGGAAATGATAACGTGACCCAGAGGTACAAACCTAGAATATTACCTGAGAGGCTTGTGTGGTGCAACTATGGTATTGACTAGGATGATGCCAATCAGGATGGGCTAGCTAACACACTAACCTGAATGTTATGTGATTGGTCAGAAGTGGACCTTCTTATCAAGTTGGCGACAAGATGACGTGTCAGCAGAGGCAAATGCATTCGGTAGGGCATGATATATATATATATATATATATATATATATTATATATGGTTGTCCAACTATTTTAGCTCCCTCAGTTGAGAGGTGCCCTTGTGGCTTATCACGCAAATCCAACTACACCACCTCACACCTGCATTAATACCCAGACCCGCGTTCTCCCTATAGCACTTAATCAAGGATAGTTGCAAGGAAAAAAGGAAAAATCACATGTCGTCATCAATCTATTGTTACTTGTTTGCACTAAATCATTTGCAGAAAAAAGTACATACATTTTTTTTAATGAATCTATGCATCAGGCACAATGCTTGGTTATGCATGTACATACTATTGCCATTGTGAAGAAGTACATAGCTCTGTTTACATTGATTCTTTCAAAAACCATTCCCTTTGGAGGTGATATCTCAAATATAAATTTTATCCATGTGGAAGATATAACATGTTTGGATGAGAATAAAAGGGAGGTTTATGAATTGAATGGAGAGCTTCTACTACATACTGATGGCACTGGATTTGTGTTTGAGGATTTGAATTCATAATGCCCAAAAAATGTATTTTAAGGACAATATTTAAGAAATCATATTCCAGAGGCTAGCCCTTTGGCTCAAGCTTAGGAGGGCTAGCACCATAGGGCACCTTAATAAGCTATTAATGTCGGCACCAAGTATTGGCATTAATCCAGAGGTTTGAAGGACCTCTGAGACAAATCCATGGTCGAAATAACCAGCTCAAGGAAATTATGGCCAGGTCAAGGTTTGTTCTTACAAAGGTTGTAAAGATCCCTATCTGATGCATTTCTTAAGGAAAGTCAAGATCCATTAGTCAAGCCATGACAGAGATTGAAGGCAAGATCGATGCGGTGTAGGAGGGAAAGCCTTAAACTTATAGCAAAAATTTAGTAAAACCTTGCACCACTCTAAACCCTATCTTGGAGACCCTTCATTAGTGCAGCCTGATTTTTCCTTTAACACAATTGGATGAGGAAATGACAACGTGACCCAGAGGTACAAACCTAGAATATTACCTAAGAGGCTTGTGTGGCACAACTATGGTATCGACTAGGATGATGCCAATCGGGATGGGCTAGCTAACACACTAACCTGAATGTTATGTGATTGGTCAGAAGTGGACCTTCTTATCAAGTTGGCGACAAGATGACGTGTCAGCAGAGGCAAATGCATTCGGTAGGGCATGATATATATATATATTATATATATATATATAATATATATATATATATATATATATATATATATTAATATATATATAAGCATTGATGAGCCTCGATATTGCAACAAGAATGTTGCAACTCCCAAGGCTACCAATTTTAATTATAAACCCGGGATTCATACAATAAGAGGTATCAACTATATGTGAAGCATAAAATGTGTCCTTCCTTTGCTATCATGATGTAATGGAGTGCATGTATTGAAATCAAATCCTAAACTAATTGCAAAAAATGAAAGGCTCGAAATGGAAACATTAACCTATAATTGCAAGAAAGAAAATACAAGGAAATAAACCTATTCTATTTTCATAAAGTAAATATCATGAACTAAATTTAAAACATTACGTTTATAATAGTTTAGATCCATTAACATAGTTCATTGGATGTGGCAATCAAGAAAATCATCATTGTATTATCCAATTCATAAATTTGTCCATTAACCCAAATCACTGAGATGTTCTGCATGCGTGAAAATGCAAGTCCTAATTGGTGTTTATCCCTCCTAAACCATTGATTTAAACCCTACGGGTCATGATTGAACCTTAAGGGACCAAAACCAATCTTTTTGAGAAAATCTAGGCAAGTATATACATGTTGGAAGAGTACTATAGGAAACTACATGATGTTACCGATTTACTATAGGAAGTTATAATTCATCGAATTACCAAGAAAATCAAATCCAAATTGGATGGGAAAAATTTTGTTAATAACTAGGATGCATTAGGTCTCCATTCCAAGTGGAATCACTGAGGAAGACCTATGTTAACCGATGCTAAAAAATAACAGAAAATTACTACTAAAATCTAGAAATTCAAGAACTAGTGAGCTAGTAAATCTATCAAATGCCTAACCTAATCAAGTGCAAATGAAACGAGGTAATTTTTTTTATTAAATAAAATTTTTTTGTGATCTAATGCAAGTGGAATCAACTTGATTGAAACTTGTTAGCATGTTCTAAAAAATAGCATAAATCTAGTTTTGTGAATAAGCAAACTAATCCAAGTAGCTCAATGATTACTATGACTTTCCAAAGTTGTTCCAAGGATGAAATGATGTTTTTTATCTTAAAAAACAACTTAATTCAACCATTTAGCCCAATCTTACAACAAGAAATTATCAATGCTAAATGCAGAAATAGGAAAAAACAAAAACAAGAGATGCATGTGAATAAGAAGTGAAAGGAAGAAAAGTAAATGATACAAAAGGGCTCTGAGGCTCCTGGGATGGCCAAGCCCAAGGAAACTCAGAGTCCTGTGAAGGAGACCAAGATTTAGAAGCTGAACATGGCACCAATATTCATTATTTTCATCAATACAATTACATCCCTGTAAGAAATGAATGTGGAGCTACAAAAATATGATTTCTCTCCACAAGAAGACTAAAAAAATCAACCCCTAGAGGAAAATTCAACTTGGTGCTTATAAAAAATGATTAGGAAGAATTCCCCATAAAAGGAAGAAGCTTTCCCCACCAAAATCCCTGAAATAGTGGGTATGGTTCCCAATACTAGGAATCTGCATTAAATGACATGAAACAAATTCCTAGATCTTCTCAATTATTGGAGCTTTAGAATCTGTGTAATAATTTTAGAATATCTTCTTGATTTATTATTTAATATTGATCCTCTTGTAATAGGGAGCAAGTCCCTAAATTATCTCCTCCTCCAAATCTTCATAATCTGTCCAATAATCTCACAATATTCTACAAAAATAAATAATATTAGGCACAAATATGCAAATCCATAAACCTTCCTAATGAACATATTAAAGTTAAAATACATTATCTAATGCAAAAAGAGAGGTTTAATGTGCTGAAGGATGGTTAGATGGGACTTAATTTATTAATAATTTGGAGGCCCATCATATCCCCTTGCTGAAAGTGTTTCTCATCCTTTGAGAAAATTAGTGACCTCATTGTTCTTCATTCATGGCCCTGGTGGCCTCCCTGATTTTTACATTCCTGCATTTTCCCCCATATGCAAAATGGGTTATTTAAGATTTTTTGGTTTGGCAAGGTCTTCCAAATCCTTTTCCAATCTCCTGCTACCTTTTTCCACCATTTAGAAACCTCTAGAACCCTCAAAATGACCTTAGCTGAGATCCTGTAGTAAACTAGGACATCCGGTAGTAATTCCTCTGGTAGTTACAAGAAACCCTCTAGCAGTCTATTTAAACTTGTTTTGAGCAGAAATGATAGTCTGAGCCTAGGGTAGGCCCTCAACTTGACTTCCATGCTCCTCAATGCCATTTTGGATCGGATTTTCCATGCCTTTCTCCCCTTTCTATAATATCTTTTAGGCCTTGGACAAAAGCTAGAAAGAGATTAGAGACCCCTTGGATAGCCTCTTTTCATCACTGCAGTTTTTCTATTTTGATGGTGAATGCCTTCTTTCCTTTGTTATCTTATTCTTCTCTTTTGTGGCCTAGATGATTGCCTAATGGGATTTAGAGTTTTCTTTTTTTATTAGGTCTCTCTTAGGCACTGCCATTTTCGTTTTTAACACAATTTGTTCCTTTCTTCCTTCTTGTAGAAGCATTCTGCCTTCCTATAACAGTCATTCCTTCTCTTTTAGGGTCTTCTAGCTGTATGGAAGTGATGATAAATGATGTAGAGGGTTTGGAAGATAATGCTAGGGCTCAGAGGGAGTAGTCTAGGTTTGTGACAATGGATAAGATGTGCTTTGTGTGTTTTTTTAAAGAAATTTTCAAGGTGAGACGAAGCGTAGGGTTTGTTCTTGAAAATTGTTAATTTTTTTCTTATGAATGGAATAGATGAATAGTGGATAGATAGTGAATATGAAGTAGATGGAGGGCTTGGAGTGCTTTGGTGACTTTGCCTTTGCACAAATTTCCTCTTTTAACTATTGTCCCCACTCCTCAGAATCATCACGCTTCCTAATTTGGGATTTCCACATTGCATGAGTGAGGGAGTTAGCTTGAATTAACTAGTTGAGGGTGGTTGAGACTGCTAACCCATCATTAGCTTTATAAAACCTCACCTTTCATGCATTGACAACAAATTTATAACTATAATATGCTCAAGATAAGAGGTTAAGAATATTTCATATTTGTACCTACCTGATGGTTGTTGGAGAGTCATGCATGTTGTTGTCGAGTTTTGATGACTGATCCATGCTTCTGTGGAGGTGCTAATTTTCTTTGCTTGCTTCTGTATAGGTCTTCATGCTTGCTTATTCTTTGACTGATAAGGTTGTTGTGTGCAATTTTCTTTCCAGTGTTCAATATTTTTCTGGTGGAGTGGATGGAATGCTTCCTAAGGATGGTGTGCCCCCTTTTCAATATTCATAAATGGCTTCATGCTACTCAAGGTGGCTAGATCTCTGCAATGTGAGTGAAAAATAATTGATGTTGAGTTCTATTGTAACTATGCAGGCTGCTTAAAGGGGGAATCATCTTCCTACACCATTCATTTAATTCCTCTTCGAGACCTCATTGATGCATGTGGGATTGATGGAAATCCATAGGATATAAAGGACAAGGTTAAAATCATCAAGAGGTGGTGTACGTGGTGGAAAAGTTGATGACAAAGTGTTTTTTTTTTTTTTTTCCTTCTGATTTTTTTCATGTAAGGCAAAGTGGAATTTGAAGATGGATTTTGGTTATATGTAGTGGATGAGTGATGAAAGTGGTGTTGGGGTACCTATATCAATATTTCCTAAAGAATACATGACCTTTTGACCCCTTTCTCCAATCAGATTTCCTCTTGTAGTTTCTTCTCGACCATCTTGTAGTACTACAAGATCTCCCTGTAGTAATTCAAGACAAGCTCCTATAGCAAAATTGTTTTTCTCATATCTCCCAAACAGTAGAATGGATTGACATCAAATTTTCTGAGCATGTTTCCATCATCCTTATGCACCTCCCCATAAAACATCTTGGCCAATGGATGCATGAATCTCAAGAACAATTAAAAATGGTTGTAGATGATGGAGGTTGATTGCTTGAAAACTGTGAACTAGAATTTGTTGAAATTGCTTGGGAATGTTACCATAATCCATATGCATCTCCCCATGAAACAACTTTTCGAATGGATGCATGAATATCGAGATAATTGAAAAAGGGTTGTAGGTGATGGAGATCAAGTTCTCGAAAAGTGTGCACCAGAATTTTCTGAAATTGCTTGAGCATGTTACTATCATCCATATGCATTTCCCCTGAAACATCTTGGCAAATGGATGCATGGTTTTCAAGATATGACAAAAAAAACAAATTTTCTCTAAGTACTTTTGTTTCCTATAGTAACTACAGGATCTTCTTGTAGCATTTTAGGACAACAAGGAAAATGTGTAGTAAAAGCATGGGAATGATGAGTGATGGTCATTGCAATGATTCAATTTGATACATTTTTGAATTGTAATGAGAGAGTATCCAAAAAAATATATGATGATGATCTTGTCAGTATTGACTCATCAATTTTTATATGTAGAAAGTGGATGATGATTTGGATGCATATTTATTATGTACGATGATTTTCATTTACTTGTCATGATGGATGTTTTCAAATTCACTTAAATTATACATATTTGATTCAATTCTTTTAATTATAGATGATAATCATGTTACAATAATTATGTTGTTATTTTATATATATTGAATGTTGTATATTCTATTTTGATGGAGATTTAATAAGTATAATGATGTTGTTAATTTGTATGGATGTCTGTTTCCCTAAAAATTCTTTATAAACATTATCTTATAAAATATTTCAAATGCATTCATATCATGTATAATCATATAATTTATTTAAGAGACATGATATATTCAACTAATTAAATTGAAATAAAAGATATTAATTTAACTGTATGCAACAATAATTATTTTTTTGGAAGCAAACAAAGAAGCAACAATGGAAGCCAAATTGGAAGCAAAATTGGAAATTTGAAGCAAACTTGGAAGTCTAGTCTATACAATTTTGTATTAATTCCAATTCCTTTTTCTCAATGGAAATCGACTTCTTTTGTTCTCTTGGAATTCTAACAATATTTCTATATTTTCCAGTTAGCATCATATATTTTCCATCATTCATGATTCCAATCTTGGAACACTATTCATGACCAAGAATGACTCCATATGCATCTAGGAGGTCCACTACTATTATAGTGGATACTGTAGTAATGTGTGGTGTTGAACTTATTTATGCACAAAAGTATTTAACTTCACCTTAAGCAAAGACTTCTCTTGAAACAATAGAATAGATACTTTCTTTGGATTCATAGTATCTAGTACATTCTAATCCCAAAGTGTCGGTTATTGAAAGTGGCATGGTATTATTTCTAGTCCAACCATAAAATTATAAAGCACAAAATCATGATTTTCAAGAGAATTATAGAAATAAGGTAATTTTCCTTGTACTCTTAGTAGAATTTGATATTTATTTTTTGCTAATCATATAATCTTTGATTATTGAGTTTATTGAACTTTATTTTTCTAAAGTATTAAGCATATTTTCCCTTTTTCGAGGAATTTTGATCACCTCAAGAAATGGAAGAGTAATTTATATCTTTGTAAGTTCATTAACTATATTATAAGATGTCCTCGATTTCCAACTACTTTATATTTTGTTAGTTGCGAAGTGACTTGCTAAGATCTTGATTCTATAGCATTATTAATTATCTTCCCTTTATCAACTTTACTTCTTGTTTTGAATTTACTTACTTCAGCTCTTGCTTGGAATATGTTCTCTTGATTTTGTTTAGAATCTTCTTGTTCAATGATATCAACTTGAGTATAGGAATACATATTTTCTTTAGATTGCATAGTTTATAATCCTTAAGGATCTTGAATCTTCTCATCTATAGAGGCTTGCATGTATTCCTTAATTTGTTCAAATGAATTTTCATGAATCTTTCCTTTTGATACAATAAAATTTGTATTTGGCAATTAAGGTTCCTTTGATCTATGTTGTTCAAGTATTTGATTTTTGTGAACCCTTTCTTTTTCATTGAGGGGTCATTATTGAGGAACATGCTTATCATTATTTTTGAGATGAGTGATTTCATTTTGCATATGGTGTATGGAGCAATTCCACTGTGATATCTCTACTACTTCTTGAAGTAATTTGGAAGTATCTTCTTCATTGTTTCTTATATTTGGAGGCTATCTTTCAAAAATACCTCTTGAAACTCATTATTGAGTTGGTTTTGATGAGGAGGAAGGCTAGGAAGATGAAACTAGTCTTGGGACTTTCCTTTGAACATGCCCTATAATGAATTTTGCATTAACATTATTCTCTATGACATCTCTTTCCATTTTAGTTGATTTTCTTCTTGCTTCTTGTAGGGTGGTAATTTTAAAATAATTGATAACATATATTAAATTTGAGGCAATTGTATTTTTATAACATCCAAATACCACTAGATTATTTGAATTTTGATCTGTAATAATGTGTTGCAGTGTTTGGAAAAAAGGATATTAAAATATCTGATTTTTTCATTTTTTTGGAAGGTGAATTTTAGTGAACTTTGTTAGCAAGGTATGAATTGTAATTGGCGGTGTATATCTCATCATGAATATGTTTTTCATAACTTCAAAAGAAGAAATTGTACCAATACGAAGTGAAAGACACCAATCATTTGTTGGTCCATTCAAGGTCTATAAGATGACTTTGACCATGACATCATCAGGTTGAATTAAATGAATATCACATATAGTCAAGAACTAATCAAGCTATTTATTTGAATCCATAAATTCATCACCACTAAACACATGAATAACTCCTTGTGGAAGGATATAAAGTTGAGGATGTTTCCCTCTAATATTAAGAGGGCTAGACCTTTGTCATCTTTGAATGTTCCATATTATTTGTTCTTTCTTGTCTTTCTCATATTTCTTAATTTCTTGGTTTATCCATTCTTTCATACCCAGAGTCTTATTTTTTTGGATTTTTTTTCTTAATCTCCCATTGATACCTTTTCTTATTTAATATTTTCTTCTTCTTGAATGAAATAAATCTCAACTTTAGCTTCTTGAATTTTTTCAAAAAGTATTATTTTACTCGGTATCGGTCCTTCAAAAGTCTTGAGAGAATGCAACATTCCACATGGGTTTTTTATTTTTGTATTTCAATTAGTCTTGTAAGAACTTGCCAAGATTTCTCAAGCTCTTATCAAGTTCATGCAGTTTACAAAACCAAATTGTATAACAAATTTAGAAAAATTCTCTGGTCTTCAAGTCTATTTGTTATATGAGGTTGGACTAGATCTTGGGAAGTCATAAGACAATAAGAATTTACTAGTTTGTGAAACCAAACTTTTTTACAACCCCAATATGATTTCAAAAATATGGTTATTGTTGGGACTTATCAAAGTATCAAAGATAACATTTAAAGGATAAATATCCCCCTTTGTTTTAATAGAGGTGGCACCCCCTCTTATGAATAAATAAAATACAAATAAAATGTATATGGAACATGTCTAAAACAAGTCCAAAATTTATATAGAATGAGTATTAACAATGATATATTACAACATTTACATAAGCATAAATAAAAGTTAAATATTTATCAGATATCATTTTCTAGCATAACAAAAATTGAAGCATTAAACACATGGATAGATGAAATAAATATATATTTCATTTGTAGATAAATTTAAAGGATAATTTCATTTAAAATCATATGGATGAAAGGAGTTACACATTTGTAATCGTAAGCTTAAAACTCTAAATTCAAAATATTACATTAGTTATGAACCCCTGGTAGTTCTCCATGGAACATTTAAAAATCATATAGATGTTTGAATAAAGTGTTGTGGCCACAACCACCACCCATCCAAAACTTGCCTATTTTGTATGGGTCCCCTAGAAGTTAATCTTGCATCTCTCTGGATGATCTGTTTCACCTGAGGGATTTAGCTCTCTGGAGAGTCGAATTTTCCATTCACAAATGGTTAAATCCCCTTAACAAATCCCTCGCATATAACCTTGTTTAAGCCCTTCATTCATATTCTCATCGGGATTTATTTAACTCACAAAACCCTTCATCGCATCATTATTGCCGTCATAACCCTTTATAGTAGAAATGCTCGAAAAACATGTGTAAAACCCCTTCTCCACCTATCGCAATTAACACTAAGACTTAGTGTTCACCGTTACCTTCTGGACCTGACGGTAGTATTAACCTTATTTTATATATTTCAGATCCGGAAGTTATGTCTCTATATTGCTATCGGTGGAGTCCCGGGGGTTATACATATATGGCGCACCACCGTTATCAGACCCGATGGTTCTATTAAACACGATATATATTATATATTATATATATATATATATAATATATATATATATATAAATATATAATAAATATTATATCGGTCTGGGGTTTAATCGCTTATCGTTGTCGGGAGGCTCAAGGCTCATATATATATATATAAGTGCGCTTCCATCTTCCGAACCCGATGGTTTTTACTAACCATGAATATATATATAATATATATATAATATATATATATATATATATATATATAAAATAAATATATATAATATATATATATATCTATATATATCGGGCCTGGAAGCCACATCGCATATCGTGATCGGCGGAGCCCGGGGGTCATACAGTTAGCGGAGAGGCGAGAGCCGGACCCAGCGATGATTATATGCTCGATTACATAACATTTGAAGTCCACCCTATGGTCGGCCACAAGTTTTGTCCGTGTTTTCCCTTGTATTTTCGAAAAGCGTTGGAGTTTGGGTTCTACAAAGGGGAGCCTTCAGTACCAGATCCGAAGGAATTATGAACTCCAACATATATGCATGTTGGGTCCGGCCTACCGAAAGGCACAATCAACATAGTCTAAAGCCCAAGCTCATGGCACGATGCAATTCGATGTGGTGGACTCGATAGGGTATGGGTTACTGCCTATAGTTTTTCAGGTCCGGATTTTGGATGCAGCCTTGTGTTTTGCGGGGATTTTTAGTGTAAATCGGATTTTCACCTACAAGATAAAATCAATGCGTAGATTAAAGACCAGGGGCCGATTATTTAACAATTGTTGGTCCTGATGTTATAAATGCTTCATTCATGCAAAATTTTTGTTTTTAAGCATTTTTTAGCATATCTATATATGTGTAGCTGATGTTGACAATCTTTGTAGGTGAGGACCGAGAGAAGGCAAGTGAAACCTAAGGATGGATGCATAAGCTTCAAGTTTGACTCCAAATAATAGATGCATGCGCTGATCCGAAGAGTTTACCTTTGTGGATATGTTTATTTGAAGATTGGGCTCTATAGCATGGCGATCATATGTCCAGGTGTTGCCTATGTATTTCGAAAGCGAAACTGCCCTAGATTGCATCATGAAGAGATGACACACAGTCATCCTCTCTAATCAATAACCATTTAGTTCCCAGGAAATGAAGCGCTCTAATGATAGGAAATGGCCTTTACGTGTCAACAATGACACCGATTGTCTTCCTTTGTTTCTTCTGATTGGTATAATGAAGGAAGGAGAGGGAAGGCGAAGGGTGAAAAGGGAAGGCCGAGAGTCATTTCTAGGGGCATAAATATTCTCTCCAGAGGAGAAAGGAGGGCTTTTTGTGTGGAAAAGACAACTCTGATTTATTGTGAATAAAGAGAGACTGCTTGGTTCAATGAAGGACTTGTGTTTGAGATTGATTTCCCTCTTCTCTTATGCGTTTTGATTAGAATGTTGTCACTGGCATAAATGAAAATGTATATTTGTTTTTCTTGTGCATATTGATAACTTACAGTTCATGGTTATGCCTGGTTATTTGAATATGATTCAACATCATGGTTAAATCATGAAAGGTTTCTGATTCAAAACTATGTTAGACATCAGTTACAAGCTTTTCTTCCATAAAATGGAATATGTATTCCTGTATGAATGATTGGATTGCAGTTAGGATTTAATACAACCTTGTTCTTAAAGTGGACCAGTAATTGATTCATTTGGACTTGGGATTTATATATGATGTTTAACCTCCTTTGTTTTTCTCCTGCAGGATAGGTTAAGATAGTTAGGATATAAAATAGAGTAGTTAGAAATAACATAGATAGGAGTTGATACATATAGGTTAGCTGTTATAATTTTGTTGATTTAATTAAAGCCTTCTTCCTAGAAGCAATCTTTTAACTCATTTAACAGTTTACAAGGTCCCTTAAAAGCCATTGGAACTAGCCATCCCAAACGAAAGCAGGTCTAATTGGGGCTTGTAATCGGGTTAATTCCCCTTATTGGTATAGCGAAAATTCGACATGTCAACAAATTGGCACTAGAAGGAGGGCCTGAACCACCATCCACAACTTTTATGATTTCATTTATAAATGTACGCATGGATTTGAAAATATTAATGCATGGATAGTGAAGGTCGAAAAGACCCTTCCTCTCATTCGAAAAAGCCTCATTTTGAAGAAGAGACACTGTGGGAGTATCTTGTCAAATAGGAACAACCAGTCAGAAGACTTACTCAGGCTTATGCTTGTTCCCTATCACAACTCCCTATCTTTGAGTATTTACCTTCGACAACAAAAAGAAAACCAAGGGTATATCACATAAATGAAGAGACATATGCAACCCCTTTTCTTGAAGACATTGTGCTTGATTCTTTGCAGAGTATCGACTCTCCTTGGGAGGATATCCTTGAGGATTCCCCGTCTGAAGGAAATCCCTGGCTTGATTTGGAAAATCCTAATGCAAAAACCCTCAACCAGAACATCCTTATCCTCCATATGGCTAATATTCCTCAACTAGGTGGAAACTAACTCCCACATCCTCCAGGAGCACTGCCTCCCTGTCTCGCTCAGGATGCCATGGCGATACTTGGACATCAACATCCATTACCCAAGAATGCAAAAAAGGTACTGCCTAAATTCGACCCTGAGCGGGGAGACACCACTGAAAACCACATCAATTCATTCTTCCTGGCCGTGTGCATGCTGGGATTAGCTGATGAAGATATAGTCTGTCGCCTATTCCCTTTTACCTTAGCTGGTGCAACTTCCACATGGTACTTTAGCTTGAGAACCAGATTGATCACCTCGTGGGCTGCCTTTCAACAAACCTTTTTAGACAAGTATGGCGATGACAAAACCCCTGTTGCCTTAGTCCTATAATTATCCCATCTAAAAATGGAAACCAAAGAAAAGGTTAAGGATTTTAATATCTAGTTCAACACCTTGTTTAACAAAATCCCAACCACCGCCAGACCTACAGAAGAGGTGCTCATGGAATTCTACATCACTGCTCTCCTTGTCCCTACCGTGATGTGGGTCAAAAGGAGTAATGCACAGACCTTAGAAGGTGCTATCGATGAAGCAGTAAAATTCGAGAATGAAATGCTTAGTCTCACAACGTGCCACCATACAACCGGAGAAAAGAAAGCCTCTCAAGCATCTAAGAAAATTAATGGGAGTGGTAACAAAGGGGCTGAAACCAAAGAAAAGGATACCATAGATGTAGAAGGTTTGCATCAGATCGTTAAGAAGTTGAAAAATATAGTCATCGATATGAAAAGTAATTCTGAAGAGAGTACAAGCAGGAGTGGAGGAGAATATAACAATAGAAAACCTTTCAAACTATTCTATCATAACAAGGCAGAAGGTGGTCATGGTTCACTTGCACTCCCTACTCCACCCAATGAAGGAAACTTAAATACAGAAGAGCTGGCTCTTATCGGATCGCTCCTTAACCAGGAAGAACTTGTAGTGGAGCTAGAGCCAAAACAAGAAGATGAGGAAGAATACCAAGTAGAGGAGCCCTTGGAAGAAGAATCTCAAATCAATGTACTGTGGGATTTCTATACAAATGAGAACGATGATGACCAAGGAGATAGTATGGTAGAGATCCACACTAATGAAATCCATACACGAAGCAAAGGGCCACTTACGGGTGTGATAAAGCCTGTAGATCAGACCAAGAAAGATGTCCGCCCTGTGAAGGCACCTGCTCTTAACGTCCCTGTTGAGAAGGGTAGATCTAGTGGCCAGTCCAAGAATACCCTAGTAGAAAACCATCCTGAGAAAGAAAATACATCACCCGCTGCAACAAAGGCGACTCAAAATGGTAAGATCCCTCCTATGAATGGAAAAACCGGTATGTTCACTCTGCCCTATCCTGTTTATAACATTGAATACAATATTGTGGATGATCTTAAGAAATCTAGGGCCAATATCACATACTTTGATTTGTTGAAATTAACGTAGCAAAGAGATTTGCTCCTGAAATCTATGAATGAGTGGAATTGCAAAACTCCCACCATCCCGAGCAGCCAAACCCAAAAGTCAGTCTCTAGACCTGTTAGTACTCCTAGCACAGCCCAAAAGCCAGCAGCCATGGAAGCCACCCTATCAAAAATGAATTGAAACCCCCAAGATGTCAGTGCAGCCATGATAGGGAGGAAATCCAAATCCATGACTCCACCTTTTCTTATCACATTTGAAATCCTCAACATGAACGTACACAATTGCTTGGTAGATTCTGATGCCTCTTCCATTGTGATGCCTTACGCTGTTGCCAAAAGACTGCATGCGATGCTCAAGAAAACTGGGACTCGAATTATGAAATTAGATAGGACAAATGTGAAAGTGATTGGAGAACTGAAAGATGTGTTGATTCGGATGGCTGCTAAACTACAATACACCCAAGTCATTGATATAGTGGTAGTTGATATACCCAAAGCTTATGGAATGTTGCTTAGTAGAGATTGGTCAACAAAACTCGATGGATATTTCTCAATTGATTGGTCCCATATTTTGCTGCCCCAGAATGGAAAAGGTGATATGGTGAGAGTTGATCGAGAGAGATACATGAAGTATGTGGTAACCGAACTAAATTGGCCCAATGAACCTGTAATGTTTACCAACTCCATCCTTGGGAACTATAGTTTCAATGTTTATGCTACAGAAACTTGTTTTGGAGAATTCCATGCAGAAAGAGTTGAAGAAACTTTGACATACACACAGTTGGAAATTCCCTCCCATAATCCAACTGATGAGCTACCCTGTACTATAGTAGATGATAGGCTAATTTCTTAGATAGTAGTTAAATTGATGTAACATCAGATTCTATATTCTGGACACTCTATTTTGATGGCTCTAACTACCTTGAAGGTGTAGGTGTTGGGAGTATTCTCATTGATCCGAAAGGGAACCAACATTTGATGACCAGCCATTGGAGTTTGCATGCACTAAAAACACAACAGAATATGAAGGCTTGCTGCAGGGCTTGAAGAAATCCATTGGTATGAAGGTGAAAAACCTTAAAGTCTTTGGTGACTCGCAGATAATCATGGATCAGGTAAGGAAGAGGATATACTACAATTCGCCACACCTGGTAAGGTACCAGCATGAGGTATGGAGCTTAATTGATAGTTTTGATTCCTTTAATATCACATACATACCTCGAAGGCAAAACCAAGATGCTGATCTTATGGCTAGTATGGCTGCTAAACTTTTGCCTAATTTCAGATTAAAAAAGAATAAATGTTATGTTGAATTGATTTTCAGACCATTTGTGCCTGATAACATCTCAAATTGGCAGGTGTTCGAAGATGACGATCAAATCCTTGAGTTATTGCATTGCGAGGAGACAATCAAGAATGCAGTCATTGATGAGAGAGAACACAACAAGCTTATGGACGACAGGAAAGATGAAGAAAAGGATCAGTCCAATATGATTCCCAAGTCAATGGAGCACTTATATGATCTGCATAGTAAATTCAAGAAGCCAACTAATTGCAAAACGCATAGCTCATCCATCAAGTACGAATCGGTCAACCTTGGGACCAAAGAAGACCCAAAAACTGTTAATTTGGGCTTGGGGTGCTCTCCACAAGAAAAGGCTGCATTTGTCAAGCTATTTAAAGAATACAAGGACGTCTTTGCATGGACATATGGAGACCTAAAAACCTTTGATACCAGTGTTACGCAGCATGTAATTCCTTTAGAAAAGGAGGCTAAGCCTTACCAACAAAAGCTTCGCAAGATGCTGCATCCAAGCCTAGAATCGTTGGTGAAGAAAGAATTAAACAAAATGCTGGATGCTAAAATCATCTTTCCGGTAAGACACACCCGCTGGGTAGCCAATCTCGTGCCAGTAAGGAAGAAAAATGGAGATATCAGGCTGTGTATCAATTTCAGAAACCTAAACAAAGCATCGCAAAAGGATAATTAACCTGCCCCCTCTATGGAACACATCCTTCAGTGCATTTCTGGGTTTGAAATGTTATCCCTATTAGAATGGTTTTCAGGATATAATCAAGTGTTGGTATATAGTGGCGATCAGCTGAAGACAATCTTCAACACTAAATGGGCCACCTACGCATATCGTAAAATGCCTTTTGGACTCATTAACGCATGCGTCACATTCCAGAGAGCTATGGACATAACTTTCTGAGGGTTGATTAACAGATCAGTAGTGGTTTACATGGATGACATCACTATGTATTCATATCACAGAAGGGATCATATTTATCGCCTGAGACAGATTTTTGAAATATGCCGAAGGTATCGAATTTCATTGAATCCAAAGAACAACATCTTTGTAGTCATAGAGGGGAAACTACTGGGTCGTATCCTCTCTAAAGAAGGGATTGTTATTGATCCTGAAAGAAGAGAGACTATCATGAGAATACAACCCCCTGCAAATAAGAAATCCATGCAATATTTCTTCGGGAAGATCAATTTTGTTAGAAAATTTGTCTCAGGTTTCGCAAAAATAGTGCGCCCCATGTGGTTGATAATGAAGAAAGACGTTGTGTATAAATGAAGTGATGAAGTTAAGAAATCATTTCAGCGAATCAAGGAAACCATTGCAGAAGCTCCTGCATTGGTCAGCCCCAATTTCGGCAAAGAATTCTTCTTGTACACTTTTGCTTCTGATCTTTCATATGCCTTAGTTCTCACTCAAAAAAATGATGATGGAAATGAAGTCCCTATTTCTTATATGAGTTCTAATCTCCAAGGAGGAGAACTAAACTATCCAGGCATGGAGAAACAATGCTTTGCGGTCTTTAAGGCCATAAAACATTTCCGCCCTTATTTATGAAAGGCCAGGACTAAAGTAATCGTTCCCCATCCTGCTGTGAGAGCCCTCTTCGTTTAGAAAGAAATGGGTGAACGAAGAGGGAATTGGATCACCGCACTTCAAGAATTCGACCTCGAGATTAAGCCAACAAAGATAGTCCAAGGGCAAGGGCTATGTAGGCTACCAACAGAAGCCTTGGTGGATAGAGAAGGGGCATCTGAAGAACCAAAAATGCAGAGCATGAAAAACAAACAAGTAGAATGCAGGGAGGAGCCCCTATGGATCAATGAAGCGCTGATATATGAATGCGAAGCATCAGTAGCCCTTTTGGATCCTTAGTCGTGGTATTATGACATACGCTTCCATCTCACACAGGGATCATGTCCTGAACACATGGACACATCACAGAGGAGAGCGCTCAGATTGAAATCTAATCTGTAATACTTTGCCAATGATACATTATACAGAAAAAATTATGATGGAATCTGGCTGAGGTGTTTGGAAAAGGATGATGCCGACCATGTATTGAAAGAAATGCACGACGGCCCAACAGATGGTCACTACGACGGAGAAACCAGTGCTCACAAAATATTAAGAGCTGGGTATTATTGGCCCACAGTGTTTGGAGACTCACATACCCATGCTCACAAATGCAAGGTGTGTTAAACCGCTGCAGGATGAGAAAGAAAGCCTGCTGTTCCCCTCAGGCCTATTATGATTTATCGATCATTCCAGCAATGGGGCCTAGACATCATAGGCGAGATTGCTCCAAAATCTTCACAGTAACATAAGTATATACTCACAGTGACTAATTACTTCACCAGATGGACCGAAGCCATCCCGCTTCGGAAGGTGAACGAATATGAGTTAATATCATTCATTGAGAAATTCATTATCAACAGGTATGGCATCCTTGTCGCTCTCATATTTGATAATGCTTCTTACTTTTCATCATTGAAATTGACTGAGTTTGTTATTGATAAATCAATCCACATAAGGTATGCAACAAATTATTACCCCTAGGGAAATGGAGTTGCAGAGTCTTCAAATAAAAACCTTTTCCACATAATCCGCAAGTCTGTCGCTGACAACTAGAGGAACTGGCACAACACCCAAACAAATTCCCTTTGGGCCGATAGGGTCACCCCAAAAGTGGCCTTAGGAAACTCCCCATACTTCCTCGTTTATGGACAAGAAGCCATCCTACCTCCCAATGTTGCCCTTCCCTCTTTACAACTCTTCCAAGATTCAAGAGGAACCCCTTCAGCCTTACTCCAAGAAAGTATCAACCAACTGGTGAAGTTGGAGGAATTAAGAGAGAAAGTCATAAATAAATTCAAAAATCACCAAATGATTGTGAAAAGATGGTTTGATCATCATCTGGCAGAAGATAAAGACTTCCAAATAGGAGAGCTAGTCCTGAAATGGGATAAGTTGAGAGAGCCAAAGGGAAAACACACAAAATTCCAACACTTATGGTTGGGCCCATTCCAAGTTGAGGAGAAGATTGGTCAGGGAACTTACAGACTGAAAAATTTACAGGGAGAAACTGAAAAACTCCTTGTTAATGGCCAACATTTCAAAAGATACTTCCCGTAGCCACCACATGGTGGTTACCTTCTGAGTAGGCTAGAATTCATTTCATTTTGTTGTTAGTTTAGTTGTATTTCTTCCTTTTCCTTTTGTTTTCTGCAAATTTTATTTTCCTACTATTTTGAATTACAGTCCTTTTTCAGCCAACTGATTTCGGTCCTCCAGCCTCGTTTTACCCTTTAGATTTACCCTCATTCACCACCTTCAACCTTTCCCTTACTCACTAACCTGCTGACGATTTACCCTCGTTCTGATGACGATTCTACTGCCCGTGAGAACTTGAAAATTAGCAGTGGAATGCAAACCAAAATCCCTCATTGGCATCTGTTGGGAACTATGTGAGATCTGTTGATAACTTGGATATCTGGAGCATGTATGGGCATCTTTATAAAACAAAAAATATGTAAGTACAACTAGACTGGCATGGAGGAATGCTACATCTTAGTGAATCCCACTCAGACCTAGCCTATACTTACCTATAAGGTTTACAGTCATTCTCCAATGGTCCCATACACCACACTAAATTGTCCAATACCTATTATCTACAAGTAAACCTCCTTTCATGGTCTAAGCTCACTGTCATATACCCTGTGGCAAATCCAATTGTGCTCTAGTCCTTGTGCCTGAAACAGGAAGGACTTTTTAAAAAGAAAATGAAATGTCAAGTCCTATTGCCAATATAGAAGAATAGGTTGTTTGGGAAGCCGGTTAGAGTAAGGACTGTTGCTGGGCTCAGAGTACCGGTTGATACAACAATCCCAACCTTGCTTAAGCAGTTTAAAAATATGGCATGATCCATGAGTGTGCCCCATTCAATCATATGAAAATATAGCACTGAAATTCTCATATAAAGTGAAGATAAACATATCTACATCAAGTTTGATGAACAATAAAGAGCCGAGGTACACACCTAAATAGGTATTGACAGACCAGTGATGGCCCCAAAAGGATTTTTGAAAGTAGGAAACATGTAAAGGAAGGTTAATAAATCCCATAACACTGCCATTGGAGAATCCCTGTCAAAATCCTATCAGTAAGTAGAAGCTATTTGTCTCTATCCCACCTGAAGCAACTGATGTTGAAGTGGAACCCATGCTTGTCCATTTATATAGTTTGCATTTCAAGTTTATCTTAACACCCTGATGTTTTATTGATCTGAGGATTATTTGACAGAGATAAATGGTTCGCCCAATGGTTCACCCTTTGTTGTGGCCACAATCACCACCCATTCAAAACTTGCCTTGGCAACAATTTTGGATGGATCCCCTAGAAGTTAATCTTCCATCTCTCCGAATGATCTGTTTCACTTGAGGGATTTAGCTCTCTGGAGAGTCAAATTTTCCATTCACAAATAGTTAAAGCCCCTTAATAAATCCCTCACATATAGCCTTCTTTAAGCCCTTCATTCATATTCTCATCGGGATTTATTTAACTCACAAAACCCTCCAGCGCCTCATTATTCCCGTCGTAGCTCTTTATAGCGAAAATGCTCAAAAAACATGCGTAAAACCCCTTCTCCGCTTATCGCAATTAACACTAAGACTTAGTGTTCACCGTTACCTTCCGGACCTGATGGTAGTATTAACCTTATTTTGTATATTTCGGATCCAAAAGCTATGTCACTATATCGCTATCGATGGAGTCTAGGGGGTTATACATATATGGCGCACCATTGTTATTGGACCCGATGGTTCTATTAAACATGATATATTATATATATATATATATATATATATATATATATATATATATATATATTAATTATATATATCGGGTCCGGAAGCCACATCGCATATCGCGATCAGGGAGCCCGGGGGTCATGCAGTTAGAAGAGAGGCGAGAGCCGGACCTGACGATGATTGTATGCCCGATTACATAACATTTGAAGTTTGACCTACGGCTAGCCGTGTTTTCCCTTGTATTTTCGTAAAGCGTTGGAGTCTGGGTTCTACAAAGGGGAGCCTTAGGCACTGGACCCGAAGGAATTATGAAATCCAACATATATGCATGTCGGGTCCAGCCTACCGAAAGGCACAATCGGCATAATCTAAAGCCCAATCTCATGGCACGATGCGATGCGAAGTGGCGGACCCGACAGGGTATGGGTTACCTCCTATAGTTTTTCAGGTCCGGATTTTGGATGCAGCCCTGTGTTTTGTGGGGACTTTTAGTTTAAATCGGATTTTTGCCTACAAGACCAAATCAATGCGTAGATTAAGGACTAGGGGCCGATTCTTTCGCGATTGTTGCTCCTGATGTTATAAATGCTTCATGAATGCAAAATTTGTGTTTTTAAACCTTTTTCTTAGCGTATCTATATATGTGTAACTGATGTTGGCCATCTCTGTAGGTGAGGACCAAGAGAAGGCAAGCGAAACCTAAGTATGGATGCATAAGCTTCAAGTTTGACTCCAAATAAAAGATGCATGTGCATATCCGAAGAGTTTACCCTTGCGGGTATGTTTATTTGAAGATTGGGCTCTATGGCGTGGTGGTCATATGTCCATGTGTTGCCTATGTATTCCGAAAGTGAAACCGCCCCAGATTGCATCATGAAGAGATGACACACAGTCATCCTCTCTAATCAATAACCATTCAGTTCCCAGGAAATGAAGCACTCTAATGACAGGAAACGCCCTTTATGTGTCAACAGTGACACCGAATGTCTTCCTCTACTTCTTCTAATTGGTATAATGAAGGAAGGAGAGGGAAGGCAAAAGGTGAAAAGGGAAGTCCGAGAGTCATTTCCAAGGGCATAAATATTCCCTCCGGAGGAGAGAGGAGGGCTTTTTGTTTGGAAAAAATAGCTTTGATTTATTGTGAATAAAGAGAGACTACTTGGTCCAATGAAGGGCCTTTGTTTTAGATTGATTTCCCTCTTCTCTTATGCGTTTTGATCATAATGCTGTCGCTGGCATAAATGCAAATGTATATTTGTTTTTCTTGTGCATATTGATAACTTACAGTTCATGGTTATGCCTGGTTATTTGAATATTATTCAACATCATGGTTAAATCATGAAAGGTTTCTGATTCAAAACTATGTTAGACATCAATTGCAAGCTTTTCTTCCATAAAATGGAATGTGTATTCCTGTATGAATGATTGGATTGCAGTTAGGATTTAATACAACCTTGTTCTTGAATTGGACTAGTAATTGATTCATTTGGACTTAGGATTTATATATGATGTTTAACCTCCTTTGTTTTGCTCTTGCAGGATAGGTTAGGATAGTTAGGATATAAACTAAAGTAGTTAGAAATAGCTTAGATAGGAGTTGATACATATAGGTTAGCTGTTTTAATTTTGTTGATTTAATTAAAGCCTTCTTCCTAGAAGCAATCTTTCAACTCATTTAACAGTTTACGGGGTCCCTTAAAACCCGTTGGAACTAACCATTCCAAACGAAAGTAGGTGTAATTAGGGCTTTCGATCGGGTTAGTTCCCCTTGTTGGTATAGAGAAAATTCACCAAGTCAACAAAAAGGTATATGATGTCTAATGAATTAAAACTTATTTATCCATTTAAGGATGAGGATAGCACTCTCATGGACCATATAAATAGGAAAAGGGACTTGGAAGAGAAAATAAACAAAAATTAGGAATCAACCTTAACACTCAAAATAATTTGAGGTGAAAACCTTGAATGATTACTAAATGGGAAAAAATAATGAAGAGAAAGAAAGATCAAAATGGAAACTTTACTTACAATGTTGAAGAAGATTCTATTCCTTTTTCTTCTCAATGAAGTTTGCATTGATTGTTGAATTATCCTAAATAAAAGCTAAGTGTTCCAATTATTTTTGAATTGTTAAAATCAATTTTCCATCAATGATTTTCTATATAGGATTTCCCGAGCACCTTTTGATGAAGTCTTATAAAAATGCCACAGTGATTTCATGCCTTACTCAAACATTGAAGAACCCTTCTTCAATTTATTCTAATTTAACATTTAGTTAAAGTGTCATATTTTCTTGTTCGTCATTCTTGTTAGCATAGTTGACTAACCACTTTTGAATGTTTTCCTTTAAAATGTTTTCGGATGTTTCAAATGTTTCGACCATAAAATATGCATTTCATTTAACATTTTCATCTTTTATTTTGTTAATATGGAATCAATCACCATATGTGAGCCATTTAATTCCTTTTTCCACATAAACAAGTTTAAAGAATACATATGTCCTTCGTGTAGTAGCATTGTCACAATAAGTAATAAATTCTTAGAAAAATTCTCTCATTGCAGCAAGCCTTCAGGTGTTTCAATCATTCCTTTAAAGGAAAATTTTGTTATTTCCTTTGCATCTCATTCATGTTAGTAACTAGTTGTAGCTGCTACAACAACACACCAAAATTTTCGACCTCTTCAAATTTTGGAGCCCCACTAATCTCTCAAAGGATCAATCTTCTAAATTTTTATAAGTGTCTCAACTTGTCATAAGTATGGTTGAATTATGCCTAAGTAAACCACAAACACAATCTTTAGGCATATTGCACTTTAATTTCTCAGCACAATAACATTTTATAATGGTATTTTCACCTTTGAATCCTATCACACATTATTATGCCTGATCGCATCCCAAAATGTGAGTGATTCACATGTGTGGAACAAGTTATATAAGGAGATAACCCCCAAAATTGATTTCATAATTAATTTTACCCATTAGAGCTCCACATAAATTTTCTCCACAAAGCTCTCTTCTCCTCCTGTGAAGTGTGATTGTGTCAGTGTGTCAGAACTAGGTAGGCTTCATGCCCTTCACGCTTTGAACTTGTAACTTGTATCTTGTCTTTTGATTTTCAAATATTTTGTAGTTTAATGTCTCTTCGTCTTTTGCAAGCTTTGGTATTATTATAAATATTTAACACATTATATAAGGGTGTTTTTAATTTTAAATTCTTTGTATACGATCTCTCAATCCAAACCATCACTATACTTAGTTATTTTTGGATCTTTCATCCACCTACAAATGTAAAATACAATTTCCCTTAGTAATTTTTTGCCTCTAAGTCTCGATCTCATCGCATTATGAAAATCAAAGCTTCAACATTTCATGACTATCTATGTGAACTCATAATGTGCCTCATACTCATACTTTACCTCTTTGTATCGCACTAGCGTAATTAAAATCCATATACATATACCTCTGTTGCTGAGAAATGTGAGTGTGTTGGAATTAACCTAATCCTTTTGTTTGTTGAGTCCACACGTGATAGATGCACAACTTTCGAACCATTATCTCTATAACACCTGATTGTGCTAAATATTTGAGTTTATGTTCTCTTAGTCATGCTTGTGTGTTCAAGTAGCATAGTCTAAAAAGTTTTTGTATCTATGAATTTCGACTGTGACTTATAGTTCTCCTAGAATTCAACGAGCGTGCTAGTGCAACTCAAGCCCTTAACTTGAATTTATAGGGACAATAGATCTTCCATATGTCAATGTATCTTCATACATGAAAAGCATGCTTCCAATGATTAAAAAAGGGCCAGTAAGGGAAACAATAGAAAGTATCATTGAATAAGTGGTGAATAGTCCTAAGCCCAAGGTGTCAATCCTCAAGGATACAACTTGTTTCATTGACAAGTTAATCTCAATATCTTGGCCTGAAATATTCAAGGAATTCATCGGAAAAGAAATCCCAGAGAATGAAGAAGACAAGAATGTTTATATTAACATCAAGAATTGTATATTTCATATAGTTGGTGCCCACTATCCCATGTTTCCTTGTGTTGAGACCATAGGATGGATTCTACAAAAAATTGACCTTGAGAATATGATAGTTCGAAGCACAAAAGGTGTATTACTGGATTCATATCAAGTACATGATCTTCATATGTATTACGAGCTTCCCAATCCACAAGAATACTTGAATTCTAGATGGTATGCTAGTTTCAAGAAATCTTTAAAGGAGATCCTTATGTCTTGGTGGCATGAACCAAGTAAATTCCATCAAAATCCTGATGGTATATACAAGACCAATATGTTGAGGAAGGTATATTAGTACCTAATGGCTATGTGTTGTCAAATTTAAGGGAGAGAGAACGCTAAATTCTTTGAGCAGAAATGGTTTTGCATGATGTACCCTCTTGTGCCACCAAAGGGACTATCTTTAATTGGTTAAATATCATAGCCATTTCATTGCAAAAATATGTTGCACGATCAAAGAACGTAGCATAGGGTGAGCAACCATAATTCTATGTGTCGTCATATTTGATGGAATATGTGAAAAGAATGAGTTCCCTAGAATGGAGTGGAAATGGGCCTTTGATAAAAATATATTTTTGGTACAGATATATTGCAAATTACTTTGGGAAACAAGCTATAGAGGAGTATATGCAAGATAACTAAATTATTCATTCCAGCACTATATCAAAGATTATTTGACATTGAAGCCCCATGCATGGTAGAAAAAGTGAGGGCATCTCTATCAGACATTGTAGATTGGTTCACACCTCCCAATGGGGAATTTATTAGGGTCTTTGATGCATACCGAAGCTCGCATCTTCTACCTCTATTTGTGACAAACAAGGTGGTGTTGCAGGAAGTTGGTTATCAAATAGCTACATGGTTAGATGGATTGCTACAAAATGAAAAGAAATCATTGTGGTTGATCTTCTTGCTATGCATAGGATCATACAACTTAAAGAACTTGAAGGAAGAAAAATCAGAAACAAAAGAGCTAGAACACCATAAGATCAATGAAATCGGATATCATTGATATGATCCTAGATGCATAGCTACTCAACATTGTGAAAAAGATCAGGTATAGATGGATGTATGCCTCAGTTTCTTGACTTGAGTAGGCTGACTTGATTAGGAGGAGGGTCGAGTTGACCTTAGAGGAGCCAAAAAATCAAATTTTAGAATTCAATTTTTTTCTTTTGAATCCGACATGAAGAACATGTCTTACATTAATCATTATAAGTATTTCAAAGTCTAAAATATAACTTATAAAGATCGACCATAGCTAGAAAATTCAACACTCCTTCTTAGCTAGGGAGGTTTTCATAATGACTATCTAGATTTTCTCTTGTTGAAAAATATCTCTAATAAAAGGTTATAACAATTCATTATTAGCATCAACATCATTCGATTACCATAATCCTAGTCAACAACTTTGATCTATGGTAAAATCTACAACATCAACTAGGAACCATCATTCTGGTAGGTGCCTTTGACCTATGGTGCATCATCATCATAATTCTGAGCAGTACTCCTGACACATGGTACATCATTAACATCAAATAGTCACCATAACTCATGTCTCTCTGCCACATGGCATACTGACTAATATTTTTTCACCATCATGTTGGTCAATATATTAGACTCGTGGTGAATCTCCAAAGGCCTCACTTTTCATGAGTAATTATAGACTTTATGCTAAATGTGCTCAACCTATTTTGAGAGACTGATCCTAATACTAAAAGGAACCCACTCAACTGATTGTCTGGGCCTTTAGAACCATTCTTCCTAATTCTGGTCAAAATACTTGACACGTGAAGAATGATTGTCCTCTGTGTTACCATTCTCCCTAATTTTTGTCAACATAATTGACATAGGGAGAATGTTTGTCCATGATGTTATCACATCAACACTTTGGACCATTTTCCCTAATCCCGTTCAACCTGCCCTAGGGAGAATGATTGTCCTTGATGTTGCAATTTCATCACTCCCTCTTGTTGAGCGAGACACGATAAATCACTCCAAGCTTGTCCTAAAAGTATATAGACTTCATCCTAGGAAAAAGGTTTTGTTAACAATCTACTTGACTGTAGAATACTACTATAGCCATACTGCTTCCTTTTCTACCATGTATCGGTACTATATATCACTATGCTTTGACATTTCATCATGGTTATAACCTACACTTGATCAAATAATCCTACAAGTAGTTTCTGAAGTCATACATCTTCTTAACTTTCCAACCAAGTTGTAATATACTCTACCTCTGTAATATTGAGTATGACAAATATCTACTTAATGCTCATCCAAGAAATCATAATGAAGCCCAAACTAAAGAAATCTCTTAATGAACTCTTTCTGTCTTCTGCACTCTTTGTCCAATATGAATCTGTGTATCTATACAGATGTACTTCACTATTTGAGTCACATCTCAAACCATAACTAGTTGTGCCATAACCAACTGTACCATGTTGGTACTTCAACATATGTTGAGCTACATGTATTGGCTTAACCATAAGCTAATTGACTATTTTTTGGTTACCCTGATTGGGTACTCTTTTTAAAACATATCCTAAAGTGGAAACCATAACTACTCTCTCTACCAGTGCAACTTTGTAGCTACTATAACATATCAACTATCTAGCTTGAAAATCTCAATGACAGTTCATCATCCCAAAAATATTTGAGGGATCTCAATGGTATGCTTTGGTTGATAATGCATCAAATTAAGGTCCTTCATCTCGAACTAAAAATTCAACTCTCTCTGAAGCTAGAAAAAGGTTTCCTGAGGAAGCCCTAACTACTCCCTCTATTATGGAAGAAAATATTTTTGCCAATGCTACTCCTTCTAACACATGAGTCCTTATAGAAAATCAAGAAAATGTATTTTCATGATCCTCTCCCTCTTTCTGAAAGAATTTTCCAGTCGCTTTATGTTTCCATTTGTTGCATGCTCAATTTTTTACATCCATTTGGAAGTCACCACTAACTTCTCTTTGGCACAGTCAAGGTATACTTCAAACTTGTTGATTTTCTTTATCCCTCTAATATTGGATCTCATCTAGTATAATATCTCTCAACACAAATCACTGATTCGTGAAGATTCCTCTTGTCATAATCTTTTTTTTATTCTTACACTATTTCCATTTAATGCCAAAGACATGGTGGCATTTTCTATGTACCTGTAATCCTCACTAGGAGACCACGGAAAAAAAATTACATCCTAGCAAAAGAAATGAAGAGAAGAGGATAACTAATAGTAAAACAACAACAACAATAATAATCAAGGAAGAGAGATATAAAGTACTTATCTTTTGAAGATTATAGGTAAATGTTAACTTTCCTCTTGATCATGGCCTTCTTACTTCCATCTTGAAAATTTATTAGCCTCATCCTCACCATGAGCTAGGGTTTATTATTTTAACGGAAATGTTGATCTAGGTCTAGTTCAAGGGATATTTCTTATAAAACCTAGGTATTTCTTATCTAAACCCATTTTGGCCTACTAGGGTTTACAGACCCTAGATTTTTAATTATGCAAGTTTTATTTTCCTATCCAAATGTCATGTTGATTGTGTTGGATATTGTCAATAGTAGGCAGTCTCCCTAGTATAAAGTCCCAATTAGACCTCACACCGTTTAGGATAGGAGCCTCGTCCAGATACCGATCCAACTGCCATTCTATGTATGTTTTTATCTTGGAAATTGAATGTAGAGATTAGTGTGAGACCAAGTGTATTGTTTCAGAAGGATGGTGACGAAATCGACCCTCCATTGGTGACTTGAAGAACATGACACAAGAACATAATAAGAAACATAATGAGCAAGAGCATGTCTCAAGGAAGAATCAAATAGTTGAGACTAACTAAGACATACAAAAGTAAAATAATGCTAGAGACCAAAAAGTGAATTAATTTACAATTAATCACTAACATTAACATTGAATGAGAGGAAAATATTCAAAGCCAACACACCATCTACATGAAATGAAATAGTTCATAAATATATAACTAGTGTGTAAACCCACATACAGAAATGTAAATAACATGTATATTCATTACAAGTGCCATTAACATGTATGGGAATTAATGCATGAATTGAAGTTTCTCATTAATATTGTCGCCCACTAAGTACATGTGCACAAGCTCATCAAAACCTAATAGGGGGATGAGAGGATTTCATACCATCTTCATTACATAACACTATCCTCACAATACCTCCACCTATATGCTACCAAGAGTGAAGGCTTTCATCTCCTCAAGCACAAAGTAACAATCCTATACTAGCTTAGCTTAAGTGCTAAAAGTCCCCTTGCTTGAGGCATGAGGTTACATTTATAGAAATGTGGAGGGTGACCTTTCACCTTATCTTATGATCTTTAGACTACCTCATGACCTTTCAACTTCAATGTGATATTTGGCATTCATTCTTTTTTACCCTTTTCTATAATTTAAATATTTGTCATTTATGAAAAATAATTACATTTATAAATAGTGGCAACACTGCGGAAGTATTTCTATTTACTGAATCTTTGACAGGATGTCAAGAAGTACATCAGATCATGCATTGCCTGCGCCCTTTCCAAATCGACCATCAAGAACAAAGGCATCTATACCCCGCTGCTTAACCCTAGTTGACCTTGGGAATCCATATCCATGGATTACATGTTGGGCCTTCCTTCTACTAAGCATGGAAATGAATATGTTTTTGTGGTCATCGACAGGTTCTCGAAGATGGCCATTATGGCGCCCTACAAGAAGAATATCACAGCAAAAGCCACTGCTAAACCCTTATTTGAATGAGTGCGGGTACACTTTGGGATCCCACAGTCTATCATTTTATATCGGGACAATAGGTTCCTTACTACATTTTGTTCCAATCTCTAGTTGATGCTGGACACCAAACTCACTAAGTCCACAACCTTCCATCCTCAAACTGATGGCCAAACAAAGGTTGTCAACAGGATGATCGTACACATTCTGCGCATGTACAACTCAAAGCATTCACGCACATGGGGCGAGAGCCTCCCCTATGTTCAACACAACTACAACGGGGCTCTCCACAGCTTGACTAGCAACAACCCTTTTTAAGTGGGCTTGGGATTCCAACCACTATGTCCCATCGATGTGGCCATGCCATTTGTAGCTACTGACGTAGATTCAGATCATGTCTAGTCTGGAACATATAAGGAAAATAACTTAATTGAGCACATCCAACATATTCGCCAGCAGGTCCATGACATTATGGAGAAATCAAATGCCAAGTACAAGAAGCAACATGATCAACATCGAGTGCCACACAAGTTTCAGGTGGGTGACAAAGTCTGTTTGCATTTGAAAGAGGAATGCCTTATCAGAGCCTATTAGAAAATCAGACCACTCCGATATGGTCCTTACACCATTACTAATGTTGTGGGAGACAATGCATTTTAGCTCAGCATTCCCCCATTCCTTGGCCTGCACCCAGTGTTCAATGTGGACTGCCTTCAGCCATACTTTCCACCATTACTAGACACATCCGACATTGCAGAACAACTCACACCCACAGAGTTAAATCTAGATTGCATGGAACAAGCTGCAACTAATCATATCATGGACACACAGATCAAGCACACTCACCAATAGAATATCCAACTGTATCGAGTTGTCAAAGAAGGCCAACTCCTTCACCAGGGCAAGTGGCTCACTAGGGACCAAGTTCAGCAGAAGTTTCCTCATCTAATGGAGGAACTCAATGCATTGGGGACCATTGCTTCCTAAGGGGGGAGGAATGATCTGGGTGGATATTAGTGGCCACCCGCTAGGTCCACTTGGACCCCCACAATTGTTTCTTTCAGTTTTTCAGTTTCCTTAATTGTAGCATTATTTACTATTTTTAGCAGTTTTTCGGGTCTTGAACTTTCGGAGCCATTTTGAGGCCCTAAACGACGTTTTTTGGGAAAACTGGGAGCAACATGAGTCCATAGACTGATGTTGCTCTTCCCAAAGTTGTTATAGATCTTTCTAATGAGATATTATGCGCATCAAATGAAGATCGGATGCCAAAGTTACGACCCCGAGAAGTTGATGTACCAATTTACCCAAACGGGGCCCACAATTTGGCGTTTCATCTTGTAGGGTTAGGTTTTTGGAGGTTTTGGGTTCTCCATTGTTTCTCAACAATAAATAAGCCTTCAAGCCTCAATGTAACACAGTTCAGAGCCATGTAGCCGCCACATCTCTTCTCATAGATAAGCTACCATCACCCTAGATAGTTTATTTCCATTTTTGTTTGTAAGCATATTTCAATATTTTACAGTAATGAAATGAAGTATTATTTCTGTTGCATCTCTATATGTATGGTTATATCTGTAATTTGTTGTGTTCTTGTTTAAATCCAGATCAACTAGTGGCACCTATGTTTGAGATACAAAAGGAGTTGCAAGAAAGGGTGAGGATATTGAGACTCGCTCACATGGCTATAGATTTCATTAAAGAATGGGGTACTAAATACTCCAATGCACTAGAAGAATTGCCTAATTAAAAGGGTAGGGTAGAAGTTGAGATAGAAAAAGTGGAAATGAAAATACTTGTGCAATCCCATGAACATCTAAGAAGTAGCATAACCAATGCTATATCAGTCTATATGAAGTTGCATATTGGATTAGAGGCCCTAGTCTGATTACACAAGATACCTTCTATTGGCACACCTGGAGAGGTGAAGCTGAGAGAAATAATCATGCGAGAAATAAAGGAAGCCTTGGATGCCATAAAATGTGCTACTATTCAAGAAGACTTAGAAGTGACCAAGGGGACCATTCTTCAATATGTTGCTAAGTCAGTCAAGTTGCATACCAAATTGACAATGCTTTGGAACAACTTACAAGGGGATTCAAAGACAATGTTTCCAGATTCTCTAGAGACAAGAATAAGATATGCCCAAGAGCTAGCGCAAAAAGTGAAGGATATAATAGCATAGTACAAGGAATGGTACGAGTCTGTGGCCAAAAAACTCCACGTTGAAGTGCCAGAGCTGCTCATTACACAAATTTGCACATAAATGTATCTTTTTTTTCATAATTTTAGATATAATTTTGTAACTTGATAAATTTGTAATTATAAAATAGAAATCAAATGAAAAGACATGTAAAAGTCAAAAGGTCAAATAGAAATTGAAGAGTCACAAGCGAAGTCCAAGAGTCATAGGAAGGTGAAATATTACCTTTTTGTTTTTATAAATATACCCTCATGACTAAAGAAAAGGGACTTTAGCTTTGGTTTCTCTTGTAAGCATATTATAGAGAGATTGTTATTTTTTTTAGAAGAAAGTAGTATCTTTCATGTTCCACAATTGGATTGATAAAGTGCTTCTTGTAATTGGGCATTGCGATACTTCTACTTAACCCTCAGAAGCTCTTTGAGATAGACAATTGTTTCACACATATATCATAAGGAATTGTAAGACTCTACTTGTAATGGTTGATGGTATGTGTTTTCACTTACATTTATTGAAGAAAATGAAATATTTTTTTATATCTAACATAAACCTTATTTGGAATTGTATGCCTTTATGTTTTAATGATCGTTGTTGGTTGTAAACTATTTTCCAATCAAGTAACGATTTTATGTTTACAAGTATCTTTATTTGAGTAATGCTAACATTGTTTTGGCGAAGATTTATGCTTTTCATTTTGTTCGTTGTAGTATTATATGCATATTATTTGTGAGTATCTCACAAATCTATCTTTATTTGTATTTGTCAAAAGTGACAGTGGTTTTCTCATGTGTTTCCGATTTGTGCCAAAGCATATCATAAGTCAAGCGGAATGGCAGTCGAGCCAATATACCAGATGAGAATTCTATTCCAAACGGTGTAGGTCTAATTGGGACTTTACATCAGGGTGATCCCCTCTCATTGGTAAAGTATCCATGCCCGTCAACAAAACCCTAACAATAAAAACACTCACAAACGTTTTAATGAAATACTCATCAAATTCCATATATTTATGTAGAATTTCTTTGTAAGACATAATTTTTTAGGCAAGAGTAAGTGAACTTTCTACTAAGTCTAATGATTATAGGATTAAATTAAGTGTTATGTTAATTATTTGTAACACAATTTCCTTATTTATGCCAAGAGACTTGATGCTCCTTTCATCTCCGTACTTGGTTAAACAAATTGTTCAATTGGTCTTAATGTATTTAATGGTTCAACAAACAAATTTTCGGGGCATAAAATAGCCACCAACTCTTTTATTCTATTTTAAAAGCTAATAACTTCCTTTTCTTGCTCAATTATTGAATATCGTAAAACATTTCATGTATCATAGTGTAGTTTTAAGACTTACGCAGGTCTCATTTATGCAATGTGATTTCCATTATCCTACCACATTCTTATTTTTTACATTGACTTTTCCTATTTGTGTATTTTTTGGATTCTTATTAAATTTTACATTATGAAATCTAATTGGTTATTCAAAAAATATTAGGGTCCTTGTTGGTATTCGTATTCTTCTTAAAAAATAACTACTTCTAATGATATTCATTTAAGTTCACCTGTATTCACATTTATCATTAAGCAATTACACAAAATATCTTCAACAATAGAAGAATAGAATCATAAAGAGACTTCCAAACAAGAGACATAAGAATTTACCCTATGAAAACCCACATGGGGGAAAACCCAACAACCTTTTCCTTAGAGATTATTCGGTTCAGTAGCGATACATCTAATTCTTCAAGTAAAAAATGAAGTCAAACTAACTAGTAACTTAGCCATGGTCACACCTGGTCAAAATGCCTCCTATTTTAGTCAAATATTTTTCCAATAATATATTCCTAATATGATCTGCTAGGGTTGGATATATGCCCTTCTTCTGAACTAGTAAAACTTGGACCCACTACCCTAAGATGCTTAAAACAATTTCCTTTGATTTGTCCTTACTCTTTCTCAAATTTGTCCAACACTCTACCTCATATTCTTCTTATTTTTTGCCTTAGATTTATCTTTTTCTCTTGCCTCAGATGGTCTGTATTGCTTGCTCGATGATGAAGTGGAACGTCTCATATATATAAAAGAATAGTTGGATGAAAGGTTGCCTCTTTGACTAGGGCTGACTTGACTAGGAGGAGGGCTAAGTTGACCTTAGAGGAGCGAAAAAATCAAATTTTAAAATTCAAATTTTTCTTTTGAATCCGACATGAAGAACATGTCTTACATTAATAATTATAAGTATTTCAAAGGCTAAAATATAACTTATAAAGATCGACGATAGCTAGAAAATTCAACACTCCTTCTTAGCTAGGGAGGTTTTCATAATGACTATCTAGATGTTCTCTTGTTGAAAAATATCTCTAATAAAATGTTATAACAATTCATTATTAGCATCAACATCATCCAATTACCATAATCCTGGTCAACAACTTTGATCTATGGTAAAATCTACAACATCAACTAGGTACCATCATTCCGGTAGGTACCTTTGACCTATGGTGCATCATCATCATAATTCTGAGCGGTACTCCTGACACATGGTACATCATTAACATCAAATAGTCACCATAATTCATGTCTCTCCGCCACATGGTATACTGACTAATCTTGTTTCACCATCATGTTGGTCAATATATTAGACTCGTGGTGAATCTCCAAAGGCCTCACTCTTCATGAGTAGTTATAGACCTTATGATAAATGTGCTCAACATATTTTGAGAGACTGATCCTAATGCTAAAAGGAACCCACTCAACTGATTGTCTGGGCCTTTAGAACCATTCTTCCTAATTCTGGTCAACATACTTGACACGTGAAGAATGATTGTCCTTTGTGTTACCATTCTCTTTAATTTTGGTCAACAGGGAGAATGTTTGTCCATGATGTTATCACATCAACACTTTGGACCATTTTCCCTAATCCTGATCAACCTGCCCTAGGGAGAATGATTGTCCTTGATGTTGCAATTTAATCACTCCCTCTTGTTGAGCGAGACATGATTAGTCACTCCAAGCTTGTCCTAAAAGTATATAGAGTTCATCCTAGGAAAAAGGTTTGTTAACAATCTACTTGACTATAGAATAGTACTATAGCCATACTGCTTCCTTTTCTACCATGTATCGATACTATATATCACTATGCTTTGACATTTCATCATGGTTATAACCTACACTTCAAATAATCCTACAAGTAGTTTCTGAAGTCATACATCTTCTCAATTTTCGAACCAAGTTGTAATATACTATACCTCTGTAATATTGAGTATGAAAAATATCTACTTCATGCTCATCCAAGAAATCATAATGAAGCCTAAACTGAAGCAATCTCTCAATGAAATCTTTCTGCTTCTGCACTCTTTGTCCAATATGAATCTGTGTATCTATACAGATGTACTTCACTTTTTGAGTCACATCTCAAACCATAATTGGTTGTGCCATAACCAACTGTACCATGTTGGTACTTCAACATATGTTGAGCTACATGTATTGGCTTGACCATAAGCTAATTGGCTATTTTTTGGTTACCCTGATTGGGTGCTCTTTTTGAAACATATCCTAAAGTGGAAACCATAGTTGCTCTCTCTACTAGTGCAACTTTGTAGCTACTATAACATATCAAATATCTAGCTTGAAAATATCAATGATAGTTCATCATCCCAAAAATATTTGAGGGATATCAATGGTATGCTTCATTTGATTATGCATCAAATTTAGGTCCTCCATCTCAAACTAAAAATTCAACTCTCTCTGAAGCTATAAAAAGGTTTCCTAAGAAAGCCCTAACTACTCCCTCTATTATGGAAGAAAATATTTCTGCCAATGCTACTCCTTCTAACACATAAGTCCTTATAGAAACTCAAGAAAATGTATTTTCATGATCCTCTCCCTCTTTCTGATAGAATTGTCTAGTCGCTCTATGTTTCCATTTGCTGCATGCTCAATTTTGTACATCCATTTGGATGTCACCACTAACTTCTCTTTGGCACAATCAAGGTATACTTAAAACTTGTTGATTTTCTTTCTCCCTCTAATATTGGATCTCATCTAGTATAATATCTCTCAACACAAATCATCGATTTGTGAAGAGTCCTCATGTCATAAGCTTTTCTTTATTCTTACACTATTTCCATTTAATGCCAAAGAATTGGTGGAATTTTCTATGTACTTGTAATCCTCACTAGGAGACCATGGAAAAACGATTACATCCTAGCAAAAAAAAAAAAGAGAAGAGGATAACTAATAGAAAAACAACAACAACAATAATAATCAAGGAAGAGAGATATATAAGTACATGTCCAGTATAGTATCAATTCATCATGAGAACATTTATGTGTTTAATGCCATGCATTGTAAAGCGTTCCCACGCCTTTCTTATTGGGAATGAATGTGTTGTATTCTAATATTTAGAGTGATTTGAATATCTCAATGCCCTTTGTAAGGCCTATGGAATTCTTCATCTCCTGCAACCTTCCATCATATGGAATTATTTGTAATATAATACTTCCAACGGTGTGCAACACACTCATCCTTTTGTTGGAAACCTTTGAGCACATTTGAGAGGGTAGGGGTTGAATCAGTAGTGTGACTTACTACTAAAATTTGCCTTTTATTATATTTACTGAATCACACACTAATTAGCAACAAATGATTAAACATTTGCAGGTCTATGCTTAAATTTGTTGTAGCGGCTACAATGCCCTCCAAAATTCTAGCCTATGCTTAATTTCCAATCCTTCCTTGTGTTAATTGTTTTTAGATTGTTCAATGTTGTATTAGTTACTTTATACCAATCTATATTTTCATTAACAATGCATCCAATTATTAGTAGTATAATCAATTATAAACGCAACTGAAGAAAGAAACATATATGTAATGATGGAGAAGAAAACATCGCAACCATAAAAGACAGCAGATTGGTCGAAGACCAAGGAAAAACCCCACAAGGGGGAAACCATTTCAAATATTCTTCTTTAGTAGATCATTATAAAAATATTTCATAAGTGAGTATAATAAGCTCAATACATATGATTTTCAGCGGAAAATAATAATTTAGGTCTACAAATCTACAAATCTGTTATAACATCAGAGATACGCAGATCCCATATCACTGACTGAATCCAAGATGTCAAAACCCTATATCTGAATAGGGTCGCTCTCATCAACACTTTATGCGGGTGACTAAAAATTCAAGGGCACTCTCATGAATACAGTATGCGAGCGACCGCGACTACAGAGTCACTCCCTAGAGGTCTCTATGTGGGCGACTCTGGAACTGAACTGCAAAGACCCAAAGTCATTCCCTTGCTGAACTGTGAGAGAAATCAACAATCCAAAGTCACAAACTAGTCATGTTGTGCAAGCGACTGAGATGATAGGGTTTCTCCCTGGGCTACCTAGTGTGAGCGACCAAGGACCAAATCCTTCCAATCTGCTTCTAAACCCAGAGTTGCTCTCGTGGAACTGTCTCCGAGTGACCAGAGAGACAAAGTTGCTCTCTTGCCTAATTTGTGCTTGTGGCCAAGCATGAAAAAAATTTGTAATGTGCCAATAAATGAGATCAAGAAAATATTAACCCAAAGTGAACCTTTTTCTTGTACTTTTGGACCCAATGTGAACTTCTGCGAGCCAAAACAAAATAGAAGAATATAAACATGCATTGATCGAGTGTGTTCAACTGTGCTTGAGGTCGCTTCCTTTTATAGGCTTTACTGAGAGTTTAATTGGGGTTGAGGTTGACCCAAGCAGTTATCCAAGTGGTTAGGGCTGACCCATTCCATAATGAATGATTGAATAAAATAATTTAAAACTTAACTTCTGCTTAACCGAATTGGGTGATCTTTAGGTTGATTTTGGTCCTCTCGAAAAGAGGAATTTAATGCATGCATTATATTGATCATTTGATTTATCCAATGTGGAATTTGACCCTAGTTGCAAAATTAACACTCCCTCTCAACTAGGAAGAATTCCACTTTCCAATATCTGTCAGTTGATATTTACATCATCCTGTCAAGTTGTTGTAATGCTTTACTATCTTTTCTCAACTCTAACTACTGAAAATTTCTCGGATCTAGAAGAAGAATAATTTGTTACTAGAGGGGAGCTCAAGTTGCCACCCTTTATCCATCAGGTTGTTGTCTGGAATCTTTGCCAGCGAGCTGCTACCCGGAATATCATCATCAATTGTCATCGGAGAGCATATCATCGAGGAGAATCTCTCAACTTGGAACCATATTGGGGAGTCATAGCTTCCACCCATACCGAGCAATATGATAACTCATATTATATGGGAGTACACCCTTGACCCTAAACTTTCATCAGGGTGCTTACCCTTTACCCTGAACCATATCGGGCTATCTCAACCCATCCTATTGCTGATTGATCTTCCCATCAATGACCTAGAATAGTCATGTGGTAGAACACCTGCATCATAATCAAATTGGGTTGAACACCCCAAGTAAACTTCAACTCGTTGGCCAAAATTAGGAGCAGTATTCCCATCAAGCTAGACTGCTTGAGGCTATGATGCCAACTAAGGTATACACTACAAAGACCAAGAGGGGGGAGCATTCTTCAGCCCTATAAAGATAGGGGAGAAACATTCTTCAACCCTGGGTAACAGATAGGGTAACACCCTATTGTCAAAATTTCCCTCAACCCTAAGAGCCCTATATCTCATTTCTTGAACCTGGGAGGTCAAGCAGAGTGGGAAGGGTATACTTAGTGTCCTCGATCAACATTTTCCCTTATCCAGAGGGGATACATCCATCAGTCCAAGTTGTTCTCTGAAAATCAAGAACCTTCTCCTTGGTAATGCCTTGATGAGAATATCTGCAATATGTTCATCTATTGATATTTGATGGAGCTTGACAACTCCTCTCTGCACCATATCTTGAACGAAGTGATATCAAAGTTTGATATGCTTGGACTTGTCATGCAACACAAGATTTTCTGCCAAATGGATCCCACTCTTGTTGTCAGAGTATATCACTATTGTATCTAGGACCTGTTCAAACATCTCTTCGAAGAGCTTTCTTAACCATACTGCCTCGCAACTAGCCATGCTAGCGGAAATATATTATGCTTTGGTTGTGCTCAATGCTACATAATTTTGTTTGCCGCTCATCTAGGATATCATGGCAAATCTAAGGCTAAAACAACATCTAGATGTGCTTTTCCTATCAATAACATTTTCGGCCCAATCAACATCAGTGTATCCATGAAGTTGAACATTTCCTACAAAATATGTTAGGCCAAGTCTAATCGACCCATGTAAATACCTCAGTATGTGTCTAGAAACTATCTAATGTGAGTGGTGGGGCCCGGTCATGAATTGACTCAAAGTGTTTAGTGCATAGCATATGTTTGGACGGGTGTTCACAAGGAACATCAGAGCCCTAATAAGTTGTCTATACTGATATGGATTTTCTAAGTCTGGTCCTGTAGCATCTCCACATAATTTCTTGAAGTTCATTTCCATTGGAGTGACCATGGATTTACATTTAGTCATTCCAAATCTTTCTAGCAACTTTACAATGTATTTTCCTTGTGAAAGGAAAATCTCACCATACTTTTTCCACACTTCAAGGCCCAAAAAGTAGTGCATGAGACCAAGGTCTTTCATCTCAAACTCAGAGGCTAGCTTCCTCTTACATTCAATCATCAGAGGCTCACTACCTATCAAAAATAGATCGTCAACATACAAAAGAAAAATCAATGGCATACCTTGGACTACCTTGAAGTAGAGGTTGGGATCGACATTGCTTCTTGTGAATCGCAACTTTACTAAGTAACACTAAATACGTGCATACCAAGCTCAGGGATCGACATTGCTTCTTGTGAATCCCAACTTTACTAAGTAACAGTATCAATTCCATGTTTGATTTTAAATAACCATTTTTAAATCACAACAGACTTCCCTTTCGGTCTAGGTACAATATCCCATACATCATTTTTCATAATTGATTCATATTCTTTAGCCATATCATCCTTTAAAATTATTCTTTTACTGATTCTTCTAAGGTGGATGGTTCAACATGAATCATAGTACTCATATCAACAACATATCCCTGATACCTGCGTGGTTGTTTCCTTTCTCTAAATGATCTGCAGATGGGGACATTTATTTCAGTATCCTATAAAGTATCGTGAAGCCAACACGGTATATTCTTGGAGGGAGGATCACTTGGAGGAATAAATAGCAGATCCATGGGCTCTATGGGATCATCAATCATATAAGGCTCAGGTTCAGACGAACCATCTAGAATATCCCAGTCATTATTATCTTCCGTGGGAGGAGGAGGTGGAGGAAGATCTCTTTCTTTTCCAAGAGCTGCATCTTCATCAAATGTTACATACCTACTAATTTCGACCTTCTTCTAACCAAGAATATAAATTCTATATGCTTTAGAGTTTTCACAATAACTCACAAACATACCTTTTCTGCTAGTAGCTTCCAGTTTGTTCCTTTTGTCTTTCAGCACATGAAAATATACTGGTCGTCCAAATACACAAATATGGTGATATCAAGATTAGTTCTTGAGAATATTTCTTCAGGAGTCTTGTTTTCCAATGCTTGATGAGGCACCTTGTTTTGAACATATACCGCAGTAGATGCAGCTTCATCCCAAAGGAACTTTAACACCTTTTGATCATGGAGCATACCACGGGTAGCTTCTATTATAAAAATGCTCTTTCTTTCGGCTAGATCATTCCATTCAGGAGTATATGGCACAATCATTTCATTGTTGTTTCTGTCTTTCTTGCAAAATTCTATGAATTGTTTTGACATTTATTCTCCTTCATTGTTGGACTTGAAGACTTTGACTCTCTTTCTTAATTGATTTTTGATCAATGATTTGAATTTGTTGAATGTTTCAAAGGCTTCATCCTTGTGCTTAGGATAGTATATCCATGTCTTTCTTGAGAAGTTGTCAATAAATGTTATGTAGTAGAGATGACCACCAACAACATGTACATGCATTAGACCACATATACCATAATGAATGAGATGAAGGATGTCATGAGTTTTGTTCTTATTGGAGGAAAATTGTCCCCTTGTTTCATTTCCACTTGGACAACCTAGGAAAAATCCATCATGATGAGCCTAAACATCAAGAATACCAGAGACCAATTTATTTAATTTCAGAAGTGCATCATAGTGCAAATGAGCTAGTCTACGATGCCATAATGCACTCAAATTATTGGTATTATGAACCAATGCAAGGAGAGGTCTTCTAATAACCCTATAGTGTCCTTCAAATATCGATCCTAGTGTGAAGGCATCTCGCATAGATAAATCAATAGGCCAAGCTAGAACTTAACCTTTGATGAAGGAAACCCTCATCCCTTTGTCTTACAACGAAGATACAGATATCAGATTGTTCATTAATCCTAGTACATACATGACATCATGAAATAGAAACAATTCCCCAGAATTTAGATGAAATTTGATGGACCCAAAACATTTTACGGGATGAGTAGAATTGTCTCCAAGAATTATCTTTAGCTTAGTATCTCTATCTACCAGATCAGAGAGGTAACCAGAGACATGATGAGTGGCCCCATTATCAACCAATCAACTATCCCACAAATCCCGTGGAGAAGATCTAGTAAGAGTAGAAATGAGAATGTATTCAGATTTATTTACAACATTAATTTCATGCTTGTGAGCCCTTGCCTTCTTTTGAGGAGGATGATTTTCTTCACGGTCCCTTGAGGAGTCTCTTCTTATTATATCATCTCTTTTGTCATGGTTATTTCCTTGATTTTGTTTTCTTATTTTTTTATTGTTGTTGCCTCTAGTGTTGTAGTGTGGCCTCTTTCCTTTCTCAGGATAGTCTTGTGCATAATGACCTTTCTTATGACAATTGAAGCATTCAATATGAGATGTCGATCCGTCATTCCTTATTTTTGTATTTTGATAAGAAGGATTTCTTAATGAACCTCCTCTTGTCTTCTTTCTTTTTTCATGAGTGATGTATGCAATGGGTTCTTGATCCGAATTAGATCCATAAAATACTGTGTTGAGTCCCTATAATACTAGTGATTACCCCATTACTATGGTAGTTTTACCCCTTATTAATATTGTTGTGCCCCTATTGCCCCCATATTGTTATTACTGTGCACCATAGAATCCCTCTATTGTTATTTTTGTGGCTTTGTATTATTATTGTTAGGTCGGCTGGGTTATATTGTGACTCCTTAGAATCCTATATATAGAAAGGA
>APFE031512901.1:258959-270428 GCA_000404065.3 Pinus taeda
ATTATTATTGTTAGGTCGGCTGGGTTATATTGTGACTCCTTAGACTCCTATATATAGAAAGGAGGTTCTGTCATTTGTATCATCCAAGAATTGTTCATTTATGTAATGTAAAGGAGGTTGCCCCCTCGAAGAGGCTGAATTCTAAGGCGTTGATCTATCTTTTCTATCTTTTCTTGAGCTGGTTTCATAACAGACTGTGAAAGAACCATGACTGTATCGGGATGAAACAAATCTATATAGAATCCAAAACATAATCAAAACACCATGAACCAGTCGCAATGGTAGTCAGCGTGGAACGACGAGGACCTTGGTCAAAGCGCGTTGATCGAGGCCCATGGAGACTGCGTAGGAGGTCAAAGTAGCCCCTGGGAGCCCTAGATTGGGAAAATGAGGTGATTTTCGATGCGCGATTATCACCTAGTGCTAATGGTGCATCATTGGGCGAACAGGGCCAAAATGGAGGAGCCTTAAGCACTCGATCGCGTTGGGAGTTGGAGAACCGCGGGCGGAGAAATGAAAAGCGCTAAAAGGACAAAGGCGGGACCCACACTTTGGAAAACTGGCGGTATTGATCGGGGCATCCTCAAATGGTAAATGGTTTTGGAGAAGAGCGAAGCGATCCCACTCTATGATTGACACGTGGCGATGGAGGAGAGAGAAAACCGCTGTTGATCGTGCCCTATCGGTTGAACAAGTCAACTGCACGGGACGTGCGTATGATGTTGGATCTAGAGGAGCCCAGATCATATGGCTGAGGTTGCGCCCGATGGAGGAAGAGGAATCGACAGGGAATTAAGCCATGTTCTAAAGGGATTTGGAATCTGTTTGACCGCCACGGTGGAGGAAGAACTCATCCACGACACAACTAGAGAAATGAACTGACGACCGGGCTAGCACTGTTTGAATGAGAACACGTGGCCACTCCCTGAGCGTTCATGTTGACGCCGAATAGGGAACTCCAAGCACAGCTGCAGAAAGTGAATTGACAAAGGCGGAAGAGGAACCGAGCAGGCATGAGTTCGAATGGCTAAAAGCCATGAACAACGAAACAGAATACACAATGTGGAACAGTTGAACACTGAGAGATAAAACCTAGAGAAGAGGCAGTTAAGCGAAAGTAGAGATCAACAGAGGGCCGAATTGACCAGTGGCAGCATCGAGCACCAGAGCTTGAGAGATTCAAGCCATCCCATGGAGGAATCTGTCCGGATCGAGCATCACATTTGGCTCTTTCGACTGTAGACCAAAAGGTCACAGAGCTGGTAGGAAAAAGAAGAGTCTGTGTAGTCCAATGGCTTGGGAAATCCAAGAAACCACCCTGCCAAGCAAACCTACTTCAGGAGAACTCATCTTGAGTTCCTGCATTGTAATTCTTTGCTCAAAGACCCAATAAAACAAGGCCACCACTAAAATATGGTTCAGAGACGTAGCCCTGGAGAATAGGGTGAACTCCTTATTAAAATAGCTTGTGTCTTTGTGGTTGCTTATTGTATTTCTCTGTTGTCTTCCATTTAAATGTCTGTGTATTGGCAATCTGATCGATCCATTGCTTAATAACACAAAACACACACACCGGCACATGAATCTGTAATGCCTTTTGTTAAATAAATATTTCACTGATGTCACTCATAGGGTGAATATCAGATCAAGTGGTATCAGAGCTCTAGGCTGTAAGGTTAGACAAACTTGTGTTGGTTTAGCTATGAATGCTCACTAGATCAAAGCTCAAATTAGGAGAAGGAGAGTTGGTGGAAACTAATCCTGAAATTGGGAGAGTCTATTCTCGAAAGACAATGTCAAAGGAAGGTTCTATAGGGCTAGACCCAATTCATAGAAAGTTTCCTAGCTATAAAGTCTATGGTAGAAGAAATGTATAGGGACTTTAGAAAGCATAAGGATGAAGATTCATCGGGCTCTAAACAAGATAAAGAAGAAGATGAATCTCATTCCCTGACCACTCAAAAGGGAAGGGGAAAGAAGAAAGCTTTCCTATACCTCCTAATAGCCCTGTGCATAATAAGAAAGCATCTTTGATTAAACTAGATGTTAAATTTGATTTGCCTATATATATGATGGAGAGCTAAATGCTGAAAAGTTGGACAATTGGATTAGACAAATTGATGTATGTTGCAGGGTACAAAACATAGACTCGAACAAGAGTAAGATTCAGCTAGCAAGTCTACGCCTAGGAGGCACTGCCTTGGTTTGGTGGGAAGGCAGAACCCAAGCTGATATGAAGAAGCATGGTAAGACCATCTCTGTCAGGAGTGAATTTGTTGCTGCAATCAAAAATTAGTTCTATCCATTGGCCTACATGCAACAAGCCATGACGAGTTGGCAAACTCTTCGGCAGTTGAAAGGGCAAAGTGTGCAAGGGTATACTCAAGAGTTCAGAAAGAGAGCATTGATGTTGGGTATCTCATTAGATTAACCAGAGACTCTTTTGAAGTACTTTGGTGGTCTACACAGCTACATGAGGCATACCATCCTCATGTTTAATCCCACTAGTGTAGATGAGGTATCTGTACAAGCTACTCATCTAGAAGCTAGAGGAAAGAATGGAAATCCAGAAATTGGGGGACCATCCCAACCCACTGTAAGCAAGAGCAAGGAGAAAAGAAAGCAGAAGTGGAAAGCAAGGAAGGCTATCACTGCACAGAAAAGCAAAGCTTCATGCACCCACTGTAAAAAGGATGGGCATGATGATGAGCACTGTTGGATTCTGCATCCCGAGCTGAGACCTAAGAAGTCAGAGGGCAAGAAGAAGAAGACTGTTGCATCTATTCAGAAAGATTTGGGGTCAGACTCGGGAGATGAAACAATCATTACAGCCACAGGTATAAAAGGTAAGAATTCTGAAGCATCTACTAGTAATTCTGCTCAATCTGTTAGTGATGAAGAACATGAGAGAAAAAGACATGAGCTTTTCCATATTCGAGTTGTTTCCAAAACTCAAAATATTGATACTTTGTTTGATAGTGGCTCACAAGTAAATCTAGTTTTTGAAGCAATTGTAAAGAAATTGGGATTAACAACTACACCTCATAAGAAACCATACCCATTAGGATGGTTGAATGATAAAGCACAACTACAAGTGACTAGATAGTGCAAACTCAAGTTTTCTTTTGGGTCAGCATTTGTAGATGAGGTTGAGTTAGATGTAATTCCTTTGGATATATGTGGAATTGTTTTAGGAAGTCCTTACTTGTATGATAGAAATACTATTTTCTACAGAGCTGAGAACAAGTATCTACTTGTTAAAGGTGGAATCGAATACTTTGTAAGAGTTCACAAGCTCAAGAATAATTATACTCTCATAAACTCAGGACAGATGAAAAGAATGATAAATTCATGCAAACAATTCTTACTAATGGTTGTAAAGGAAAAGAAACCTAATAAAACCAATGTATTTGAGGGTTGTAATGCTGATCAGCACGCTGATATAGAAAAGATTGTTTTAGAGGATGATGTCTTGTTCCAAGAACCTAAAGGTTTGCCACCCAAAAAGGGAATAATACATGATATTATTTTGCAGCAAGATGTTCCATTGCCTAACATTGGGATGTACAGGTTGTCTGCTTTAGAGAATGCTGAAATCAAGAGGCAGCTGCAGGAGTTTCTCGAGAAAGGGTTCATTAGGCCTAGCACATCACCATGTGGGTCACCAATCGTTTTGGTGAGAAAGAAAGATGGCTCGTGGAGAATGTGCATTGACTACTGAGCACTGAATAAGATAACAATCAAAAATCATTATCCCCTTCCTCGCATAGATGATCTTTTAGATCAATTGAAAGAAGTTGTTTATTTCACCAAGCTGGATTTGAATAGTGGATACCATTAGGTCAGGGTTGTAGTGCGAGATGCATGGAAGAATGCTTTCAAAACGAAGTAGGGATTGTATGAATGGCTGGTTATGCCTTTTGGCTTGACCAATGCCCCTGCTACTTTCATGAGATTAATGAATGATGTACTCAGACCTTTTCTTGATGATTTTGTTATTGTGTATCTGGATGACATTCTGATTTTTAGTAAAATGCGGGAAGAACATTTAAGGCATGTTAAGTAGACATTAGATGTTTTGAAAAGAGAAAAACTTGATGTTAAACTCTCCAAATGTGAATTTGGCAAAACCTCTCTAAATTATTTGGGTCATATAGTAGGGGGAGGTGAATTGAAAATAGATCCCTCTAAAGTGGCAGTCATTGCAAACTGGCCTAAACCCAAGTCTACTACAGAAGTGAGAAGCTTCTTAGGAGAAACACAATATTGGAGGAAGTTCATTTCAAATTTTCCCTCAATTGCAGCTCCCTTACATGCCTTGACAGGATTGAACAAGGTGTTTCAGTGGAGAGGCAAACAACAGAAATCCTTCGACACCTTGAAAGAAAAAATTAGTACAACACCTGTACTAGCACTGCCAGATCTACAAAGACCATTTGAGATCCAAACTGATGCAAGCAACTATGCCATGGGAGCAGTGTTGACACAACATGGTAAACCCATATGTTATCATTTTGAGAATTTTAATTATGTAGTGGTTAACTATCCTACATATGATAAAGAGTTGTATGCATTAGTTTAGAGTGTGAAAAAGTGGAAACATTACTTAATGGGCAAAGAGACAGTAGTACATACTGATCATCAACCACTTCAATATCTACACTCCCAAACTAAGTTACAGTAATCAAGACATTACAAATGGATGGGTTTTCTACAACAATTTCATTTAGTCATCAGATATAAAAAAGGCATACATAACAAGGTTGCAGACATGTTATCTAGACCCATTATAAATGCATCTACCATATTTAAGCATAATTCTGTGCTGCATGAAAGCTACATAGAACAATATGCTCAGGATATGGATTTTAAAGATGTATATGCAACTTTGAGTCAAGGCAAAAGAATAGAAGAATTGGACTATCACATGAAGGACCGACTCTTGTATCATTGTGGGGAACTCTGCATTCCACAAACCGAGAGAGTAAGGATAATTAGGGAAGCACACACTTCTCTGATATCATGTCACTTTGGGGTAAGTAAAACAGTTGCTTAGCTGCAAAGGTTCGACTATTGGCCAAGAATGAGTGAGACAATTTCTAGATATGTAAAGGGGTGTGCTATGTGTGAAAAAAGCAAGCCCAACAACAGAAAACTAGGCTTATACACTCCATTGCCAGTTCCTTCTCACCCTTGGGAAAGCATTTCCATGGATTTTGTTGGAGGACTACCTAAATCTCGGAAAGGTCATGATTATCTATATGTTGTTATGGATAGGTTCAGAAAAATGTGCATTTTGATACCCTATAGTAAACAGATTACCGCTGAACAAATTGTAACATTGTTCTTTGAACATGTATGGGTTCATTTTGGATTACCCACTTCTATTGTATCTGATCGAGACACCCGATTTGTGGGGAAGTTTTGGTCCAGTATGTGGGAACTAATGGACACCAAATTAAAGAAAAGCACAAATTTTCATCCACAAACAGATGGCCAGATAGAAGTAGTTAACAGGACGGTGATCCAGTTACTGATAGGATATTGCAGCAAACATCCTAAGCTTTGGGATTAACATTTGTGTTATGTGCAACATGCTTACAATAGAGCCAAACACTCTTCTACACAAAGATCTCCTTTTGAGACCTGTCTTGGTTTCATACCAAGGTCTCCTTTGGATTTTGTCTTTGGTAAAGATACCATGGTTGATGGACACAGTGATGTGGACAAGGCAACTAGGTTCATTGAACAGATCTAGGAGATCCACCACACAGTACAGGAACAATTGGAAAAGAGCCAGGCCAAGTACAAGGCTAGGCACAATAAGCATCGACTGGAGCATAGTTTTCAAGTTGGAGACCAAGGCTGGTTGTATATCAGCAAGGACAAGATGCAAGGTGAAGGTAAAAATTTAAAGCCTATTAGGTATGGACCCTTCGGGATACTTGAGAAGATTGGTGAAAATGCTTTTCGCCTTGATCTACCAGCGTACATGCACATCTACTCAGTCGTAAACGTAAATTTCTTGAGGTTGTTTGACCCTTCAATGGTTGAGGACCCTGAAGAGCAGAGTCATTTACCTTCTGTTGATGACCTGCTACCTGAATATCTTAGTGAATTACGGGAAGACATAGTGCTAGACAGGAAGGTAAGGACGACGCGCAGTGGACAAGTGGAATACCTCAGGATTGGGCTTAAAGGTTTGAAGCTGAGCAGTGCGAAGTGGATTGAGATTGGGCAAGTGAGACAACAGTTTCCTCACTTACTCGATGCTTGAAAACCAACTTTTGGTGGTCCAAAAGCTCTTTCAATGGGAAGGTCGTGTTTCGAATTGGATCCATAAAAGACTGTCAAAGAATCATGACTGTATCAGGACAAAACAAATCTGTAAAGAATCCAAAACAACATCAAAAACACCCTGAACCAATGGCAATGACAGCTAGTGTGGAACGACGAGGACCTCGGTCAAAGCGCGCTGACCGAGGCCCATGGAGACTGTGCAGGAGATAAAAGTAGCCCCTGGGAACCCCGAATTGGGAAAAGGAGGTGATTTTTGATCGTTGGGAGAACAGGGCAAAAATGGAGGAGCCTTAAGCACTCGGTCACGTTGGGAGCTGGAGAACCGCGGGCGGAGAAACGAAAAACGCTAAAAGGACAAAGGTCGGACCCGCACTCTGGAAAACTGGTGGTATTGATTAGGGCACCCTCAAATGGTAAACGGTTTTGGAGAAGAGCAGAGCGATCCCACTGAACGATCGACGTGTGGTGACGGAGGAGAGAGAAAACCACCGTTGATCGTGCGCTATCGGTCAAGCAAGTCAACCGCGCGGGACGTGCATATGACGTTGGATTTGGGGGAACCTAGATCGGACGATTGAGATTGCGCCTGATGGAGGAAGTGGAATCGACATGGAATTAAGTCGCATTCTAAAGGGATTTGGAATTTGTTTGACCACCATGGTGGAGGAAGAACGCATCCATGACGCAACTGGAGAAACGAACCGACGAGCAGGCTGGCGCTGTTTGGATGAGGACACGTGGCCACTCCTTGAGCATTCATGCTGACATCGAACAGGGAACTCCAAATGCAACTGCAGAAAATGAATCGACAGAGGCGGAAGAGGAACCAAGTAGGCATGATGTTCGAATGGCTAAAAGCCATGAACAAAAAAATAGAATACACAGTGTGGAATAGTTGAACACTGAGAGATATAACCCAGAGAAGAGGAAGTTAAGCGAAAGCAGAGATTGACAGAAGGCCGAGCTGACCAGTGGCAACATCGAGCACTAGAGCTTGAGAGATTCAAGGCATCCCGTAGAGGAATCTGTCCGGATCAAGCATCACATTTGGCTCTTTCGATTGTAGACCAAAAGGTCACAGAGCTGGTAGGAAAAAGAAGAGTATGTGTACTCCAGTGGCTTGGGAAATCCAAGAAACCACCCTGCCAAGCAAACCTACTTCAGGGGAACTCATCTTGAGTCCCTACATTGTAATTCTCTCCTCAAAGACCCAATAAAACAAGGCCACCACTGAAAGATGGGTCGGAGACGTAGCCCTGGAGAATAGGGTGAAATCCTTATTAAAATAGCTTGTGTCTTTGTGGTTGCTTACTGTATTTCTCTGTTGTCTTCCATTTAAATGTCTGTGTATTGGCAATCTGATCGATCCGTTGCTTAATAACATAGAACACACACACTGGCACATGAATTTTTAATACCTTTTGTTAAATAAATCTTTAACTAATGTCATTCATAGGGTGAATATCAGATCAGTTCTACCTCTTCATGCTTTTGAATCCTTCCTCTTGCTATCATTCTAGATTCTTCTTGAGTGAGTTTTCCAATGATATCATCATATGACGGAAGGACATTTCTATTGCTGATAGTGGTAATGAAGGTTTCCAAAGTATAGGAGAGACCTATAAGAGTCATTACTACTAGCTCCCTGTCAAGTACATTTTCTCCAACCCTCTGCAATTGATATCTAAGACGAGAGATCCTCATAATGTAAGATTGAACAACTTACCCTTTGTTCAACTTATCTTCCTTGAGTTGATCTACCAGATCACTGAGTTGATTTGGTTGATGAACCTATAGGAGCCAAAACAAAATAGAAGAATAGAAACATGCCTTGATCGAGTGTGTTAAAGAGTGGTTGAGGTTGCTTCCTTTTATAGGATTTCTTGAGAGTTTAATTGGGGTTGAGGTTGACCCAAGAAGCTACCCAAGTGGTTAGGGCCGACCCATTCCATAATGAATGAATGAATAAAATAATTTAAAACTTAACTTCCACTTAACTGAATCAGGTGATATTTAAGTCAATTTTGGTCCTCTCGAAATGAGGAATTTAATGAAAGCATTATCTTGGTAATATAAACTTCCCGATGTGGAATTTGACCCTTTTTGCAAAATTAAAACCTTGGTCATGTACATTGTTGTTGCAAACACTAAGATTCATTTCATGTATCTTTTTGGAGTGTTTTGGTCTTGTTTGTTACTTAGGAAAAAAGTCATCTTTCCACATGTGGGTTGTCGCATCAAGTGTAAAAGCTCATTTAGGTGGTTTCAAGGGTCCAACTTTGTGTTTATGTCTTTTCCTAACCATATAAATACTTATCGTACTCATTCACAAAGTTTTGAGCAATTTCACACAAGTGTCGTCACAGTTGTCATAAAGTGTATCTGTGGTGTTGCACTTGTCGTAACTAGTCACAGAGCGATCACACACAAGAAAATATATTGTTTATGTATCATGGATTATCTATGTTTTTGATTCGTTAAGTATTATAAGTGTTAGATCATAGTTGACGCTTTATCACTCCACACATCAGTCTCATTGGTCTAACACTTAACCATTTCTGAAGAGGCTTCCCGACCTAGTAACTTGACCGCACCCGACTTGCATGGATTGTGAATTATGCTGTTCTAGTCCTCTATATGTGACATTGACCTTTGGTTATGCACAATGCAAAGTTCCTTCCTCCCATGATTGCCTCATTGTGCAATTTCTAAGCCCAAGTGTTGGGACAAGGTCACCTGGGGTAAAGTTTTGAATAAATTTTGGTATACTTGTAAAGTCTCTGCATTTTGAGGGAGTGGAGCGTGAAGGTCATAGGAGTCTAAAAGGGCTTTAGTCCCTTAATTTTCTATAAGATAGGGAGTTTTGTGACCCACCTATGGTCTGGGGACCATGATATTGTAAAATATAAGGCTATATATAGAAGAGTCATAGCGAGTCTAGGAGGTCATTCGATAATAGAAGATAATTATATGGGCAATTAAGCTAAGGCAGGAAAGTCTATTTCCTGTACTTAGGCGAAGGGAAAGGCTCCTGTTGTTGAGTGTGCAGAGACCTTGATAAGTGCGCAAGCTGAGTGCACAGGGAAGGAGAGTATGTAATAACAAAGAATAGATCTAATAAAGAGCATTTTGAGCTATACTTGTGTATCTTTGCATCTATATTTACTTATGAAATTTATATATATTCACTCTGTTATTCTGAATTTATATGAAGTAGTGCTTAATTGATGTGTGAAAGTAGATCTTCTTATTTACTTACTGTTATTAATGTTTAAAGAATTTCACGAAGGTTTAGGCTCTGTTTTTGTGAGTTACTGTAGTTATTTATATTTTAAGGGTTAGGGTTCACGAAGACTAAAATAAGTCCTAGAAGCTGCAAGAACCCATGACATTGACCTTTGGATGTAGAAACCTGGTTTTGTCATCCCCCAATACTGCTTCAGGTGAGACTACAACCTGCGCTATGTGGGTTGTTGCTGGAAGGGCGAGTAGTTAGGGTTTTGTTGGTTGGCGCAACTAACTTTGAACTTGGGTCAGGACCCCTCAAGCCAAAAAATGGTTTCATTTCCAGGGCCAAGACCTATCTGAGGAATGTGTGATGTCGAATAAATGGTTCCCAACTAAGAAAGAAATCAGGAAGTGGATAGATCGAAAGTTGTACGAATATGTGGATAAGGAAAACAAAAATCCATGTTTGTCCAAGGAAGAGTGGCTAAAAAGATATATGTATATCGACGATCACGAAATTTTTTTCTGTTCTTTTCTGTGCGAATTACACTGGTGGTTGTCAAAATTAGCAGATAGTCAGGGCACATGGAAATTGGACAACCCTATTGGGTGGACCCCAAAACTAGTGAAGCGCTTAGAGGCTTTCGAAAACAAAATCACACGGGTAGTCAATTATTGGATCGATAGTATTCTGGGATGATTCATTATCGAGTTCACGATTGATATGTCCACAAGTTATAGTGAAGCAAAACACAGGTTTTTTGTTAGGGTCCCACCCTAACCCCCTTATCCATGTAATGGGACCACGTCATAGTCAAGAGTCAATAAAGCCCATATTAATAATTGTAAGTGGTTAATCCGCAATTAATAACGAAACCACAGTTAGTTGCAAATGGGTCGTAGTATTAGATAGATGGCATTAGTAATACACGGTATTGGCCCATGGTATTGCACATAGGAGTCATATATAAAGGATAGAAACTCCCTGCGAGGAGCATGGTGTCTTATTTTGTAATCGAGCTCTGCTCTATTGGAGGTTGCCCCCTCGAAGAGGCAAGTGAACATTACTCTCTGAATAATAAATTCATTGCTATTCTGTGTTCTGGGTATCTTTTCTTCGCATATTCTATATTCTGGGTCTCTTTTCTTCGCATATTCTGTATTTGGGTATCATTTGCAGGTTAAGAACATAACAAGTGGTATCAGAGCACTTTCCAGGGCCGGTGGGATCTCCATTTAGTAGCAATTTTTTTTTGGCTCGAGACGTGTTCTGGCGTCTTTAAACCACGGGATCTGTTGTAGCGCATAAATCTGCGGATTTGGGGAGGCATGCACGCAGGAAATACAAGAGGTGGTCACGTCTGTTTGACTCCCTTGTAACCCCTGTGGGTACCCCTTCGAGTAGTAGTGCATTAGACAGAACCGCGCACGGACTGTCTTCCACGTACCCTCTGGGTATATCGGAAGCCCCATAGGCTCCCTGAAAACCTCGCCATAGATAAACCAGCGACCGTCTTGCAGCTACAGTACACCGAGAACAGCACTCAGAGAGATTACTTGCCCGTACGATAGGATAGTCGGGTGGTACGGCTAAGGGTACGGTCGACCCTCCTTAGTTAGAGCCCTGAAACATTGGGCCGATTACTACTGCCAGACCCTTATGTATATTGCGATCTGTAGCACCTGACACTCCCCAAGACCCTAGTCCCTTTTTACTCATCATCTCTTCCATATCCGCTTGGGCAAAGGAGTGCAGCAGCAGCAGACATCGGTCCCAACCAGCCAGTTCTCTCAGATCCAGCAGATCAGAAGCAATGTGCAGGGTTCTTATACAAGGTTATAATTGTCACAGGACTTTTGGCCGCATTGACAGTTTGAGGATTTGGCGACTGCAGTATTGATCAAGAAGGAGTAAAACTCCGTTAGGAGTAAAAAAAAAAA